>JAQGBX010008115.1:0-10799 GCA_034698745.1 Megaphyllum sjaelandicum
GTTAAAAACAAAATTTACTAAATTACGATCAGAGCTTAAAAAACTGCTTTCAAAAACGCATTTAGAGTTTAAAAATAAAATCTTAGGAACTTCACTTAAGTCATATCCTAAATTTTTTTGGAAATATGTCAAATAATAATAATAATGCTGTTAATGTCCTGATTAACGGTAACAAACAAGCAGGTATTATAGTGAAACAGCTACTACCAGCATGCTTAATTCACAATTTCAAAGCATCATGGGCTGAGTCTCCCTTGAAATAAAAAATATTTTTTACATGTATATGCTTATGTTATAAGAATAACATTATTAATGACGGGTCAACGAAATTGCTTTTGGCAATGGAAAAATCCATAATAACGTGTTTGTTGTTTTGATTTCACAACTCTCGTGACTAACTCATTCGTTATTTTGACGAGAATACCAGAAGAGGAAGTTGTGGCGAAAATATGGGCCAACATTATCCTCCCTCCTTTCTCTTTCTCTCTCGCAATTCACGCCCAATTTTTAATTGAAACTATAAATAAAAAATGCACGTACAGCCCGTATAAACCCGTTATCGTTCAATCCATACGAAATAGAACACGTACCTTACAGTACGTGGAAATACGGCAGCAGCATCGAAGGTGAAAGCAAATGAGGAAATCAATAACCACCGCAATTGATTGATAACTACGCTCATCGCTCCAAGAATTTATCTTCAAAAATTTAAGGTTTATCAGATCAAATCGTCGCATCGACGGTGAAGAAATTAATTATTTTTATACGAGGGAAATTTGACTTTTGTTTTGCCTTTCATCGAACTCGCTGACGTCATTTCCGTTTCAAATTCGATTTTTTTTTTTCAATTCGCTTCGGGTTTCAATATTCATTAAAAATGTTTTAAAAAAAATCACAATTTTAGGCCAGAAATAAATGCTGCTGCCTGATCTTTCAGCCGCGAAATAAAAATTTCAATATAATTTAAAAAAAAAAAAATAAAGTAATAATTGTTAACGCTATTTATGGAATGACGTAATTTCCGTTTCGAACGCAATGAAGAGTGTGAAGACATTTTTGGTTGACAGCATTTTTAGTCAAACGTCGTCTGCTACTTCATTGTTTTCATAGATAATCGTCGAAATTGACTATATTTTCTAATTTTTTTTTACATATTTCAGTATTTTAAATTATTGGCGTCATCGTAAAACCTTTTTATATCACGCAAGCAAGTATACAGGCATCATATATCTCAGAAATACTTTAAAAGGTTGCCATTTCAACAACATTATTAAACATAGAATATAAAATCCAGTGTTTATTATTCCTCGCATATTGAAAAAATACATGAAATATAGGACAAAAAAATAGAAAATATAGTCGATTTCGATGATTACCCTATCACTGTGACCCTATGAAAACAATGAAGTAGCAGACGACGTTCGACTAAAAATGTTGCCAACCAAAAATGTCGTCACAAGGGCATTTTGAATTCTATTTTTTTAAAGTTAATTTATTATTTAACAATTATGATAGAAAATTCAAAATTTTATGATAATATAAAAAGCTAAAAAATAAGATGTTCAATTAAAAATGAACAAAAATGATGAAATCGAGCGCCATGATGTCATTTCGCACGCGCATCTTTCGTAGAATTGAATTTGCAGAGTGTTTACGTTCGTTTGTCTATTTACAGTACGTGAATGAACTTTGAGAAAATTTAAATTTTGCGAATAGCGCGTATTTTTATCGTATTCGTCTGCGGAATTTTATGAAGCTCGTCACGGGTATTGACTTTCAGGAACACAAAACGACGGAAGTTTTGGGAACGTGCGCCTTGGTTGCAGCTCCATGGCGACGTTGTCACGTGGCTACTCGTGTGCGCAATAACAACTGGATTTTCGTTTCAAGGCTGCGAAGATACGATATTTAAACAGGATCATTGACAACGAACACGAGTCTGTTTCTATACGAAGTTAGTTTAGTCGTATCCTGCCTAATAATACGATACGTAACCCAGTTCGGGATTGAAAGGGATCTCTTTTTAAAAAACGAAATAGCTTTTTGGCAAGGTTAATGGAAAAAATAGTGGAGGTTAAACACTCACCCGAACAATAACCCGTCGGAAACTTGGCATCTATAAGCTGGAAATTTGTCATTTTTCATCCCTGCTTGCTTCGTTAACATTGTATTTTCTTGAGGAATTGAAGAGGAGAAGGAGAGATGAATCTTAAAGACGCCATATTGAATTTGGAAGGAAAAAAAAAGAATTGGACTTGTTTTAAAAACTATATATACTATATATACATATATACTATAGGATTTTAAGAGCAAAAACATCGAACGCTATTATACTTACGTTTTAAGGAAGAATTCAAAATTTAGATTTTTCTTCTTTATTGTACATGCATGTACATGTAGGATCTTGAACTAGCCTAGGAGAATCCTGGAGAAAAGTTTAATCTGGAACTTTTGGGAAGTTCATTTTTTGGGAAGCCGCCATTTTGAATTGGGACAAATTTTACGTACATCCGCCATCTTCGACGGGGTACTCCCAGACCTTGGAAACCTGGAAAATTCAGGGAACTTGAAAATATATGGAAGAATGATTTCGAAAAAATTCAGGGAAATTCAACGTATTCCAACGTTGTCACAATCCGAAATTTATGCTTCTTATACGTGGTTAGATCAGGGCTCATTTGCGAAATTTTAACATTTTCCCAGTATAAATTTGCGACTTTTTCAACAATTTGATGTAGATAAAATTTGCAAACTTTTACATACTTTTACCGAGGATACATTTGCAACATTTTCAACCTTTTTCGAGCACAAATTTGCAACAACAAAATTTACACGTACGTTTTCCGAAGATATCGTGCAAATTTTTCGAGTACCAATTTTCAAACTTTTCTTAATTCGAATTGGCAAGATCTCCAACTGCTTTCGATTCAAATTTCTAAAGTTTCCAGAGTTTCCGAGGACAAACGCGCGATTTCTCCCACTTTTTCCGAGCACAGATTTGCAAATTTTTAACTGTTTTCGAGTTCGTGTTCGTAAAACTTTTAACATTTTCCGAGGAGAAATTTAAATATTCTTAACCTTTTCAGAATAACATTGTTTAAAATGTTCAGCTTTTTCAGAGTGCAAATTTGCAAAACGTTCAACTTCCGAATACATAGGACGCGTGGAGAAATTGAAGAATTTGGAATTCGTAATGCCTAGTTATTTACCTCCGTCTACCGTATAAAAACGTTTTCTATTGAAAATGTAGGGAATGCATTATCTGATGGTATAGACCCTTTTAAACAAAAGGGAAAAACAAAATTAAGTAGGTCATAAAAGGCGTAAAAACTACCGATTTACGGGAAAACAACCGTAAAATGCTAGTAATAAAAATCGGCAGACTGTAAACTAAGTTGGTTAAGCGTAAGTACATTTCGAGCAGTGTGTTTGTCTGCGATTGTTGATCGAAGATTTTGCGCAAATGCCAATTTATGAAATTAGTTTCGTGATGGACACGCTCAATGGCAGTCGCTTCCTGGAATCAAACTCATTGTTGTCTTCAAAATGAAGGATAATACATGTATATGCTTACCAATTTCTGGAAAAAAACTGTCTGCAATTCTGGGGTTATAACAAATGATGAAACATGATGAACAATGATGAAATTGATGAAACAAATGCTCCAAAACAGCTTAATTTTGTGTCAAAAATGGACCCAAAAATGATGCCACAATCCTGCTGCTTCGATCACATGATGTCGAATTGAAAAGATAATACTGTTTTATTTTCTGAAAAATTAATAACATTTATTTTAGTATATTTAATACTTTACGTTATTTAATAAAGTCACGATGTACCTTAAAAGCGTGAAATATGCGTCAAAGTTTCGTAGGAAATAATGTATACATATACTTATGGTCAAGTTACCCATGCTGTGACCGAGCTTATTATTTCATTCAAATAATCTATCTTTTAATTTTATTATTAAGAATTTGTAGACAGTATTTTTGATCTAATTATTGGGATTAAGAAAAAATGCATACTTTTTTAATAATAAAATGTGCTGTTAATAAAATTATAGTTTGCTGACTGTAGGGATACTGAGTTGAGTTGAATTGTTTGCCTGCCACATGTTGTCCAGACAAGAAGTTGAACGCAACGCCAACTATTGCTAGTATATAAATAATAATAATAATAGATGATTTTACATCCATATCTATCTGACCTATAATAATAATAATAATAATAATAATAACAGATGGCGTTGCATCCAATGTTCCCCATCAGTCTGAATAAAGCGAAATGAATGGAAATTCGATGCATAACAAAGTTTGAATTGAACTCCTATTGCCGAGTATACACTGTATATACTGTATTTGTAAATTTCAATCCCACTCTTCGGTGTAAAAATAGTTTTACAGCTCGTAAAAAAATTTCGATAGATTGACGTTTCATTTTGGATACGCTTCGTAATGCTGAATTTGAACATCGTTTGTATACCGTGACGCAAACGGACGTCTAGGCAGCGTTTCTTTCACTATAGTGACTTACATAAAATCGATTTGAAATATATAAAAAAGGTAAAACACGAGGTGTTGCCAGAAGCGATGTTTAAAAGGAGAAAAAGGACAAAACCCCAAGTTTCGAAAGGGAAAATGCAAATTCATCTTCAGATTCAAAGAAAACCAACAACCAGTCGACCATGGCAAATTGCCCGATTCATCTCGAATTGGCACGTTTCATTTTTTGGAGTAATTTATATCGGTACAGGTACATTGTGCATAAAAAAGGGAAATAATAAATCTTGAAGCTGTAAAAAATATGAAAATGATGAGTTCGATAGGAATCTTTCGGGACTCTAGTACGAATTCATATTCATATTCGTTTAAGACCAGATCAGATTTTGAAATTACAACCAAAAACTATATGCAGGGTCCCCCCAGATCCGGAACACCTGGAAATGTCGTGGGAAGAAGGATTTATTTTGAAAATCAGGGAAATTCGACGTATTAATGTTGCCACGATCCAAACAGTGATTCGATCCTCGTGGTTTGTATTCAGAGCCTATTTATTAAACAGTCCGAGCACCGGTAACGTACAAATTTGAAAAATTCAGAAAATTTCCGAGTAGCTATAGTTGCAAAATGTTAAAATTTTCAGGACATATTTGCACAATTTTCAACTATTTCCGAGTATACAGATGCCAACATTTCAACATTTTCCTATTGAACATATAGGAAAATGTTGAAATTAGATTTTTCAAAATTATCAATCATCGCCAAATTTTTCAAAATAATGAGTATTTTCCAGCGTCGAATTTACGAAATCGTTGATAATATTGCATGGTTGTGTGGGTAAAGTGTTAAGGTAGTTGCATGAATATGAAAACTTTGGAAGAACCCTAGAGCTCAGTGGTATAATGGTTTTTTAAATTCTGCTTTGCCGGTCCGCAGGAGTAAAAAGTTTGGGAAATTGGTTTAGACAATATAAAAAAAAAAAGGTTCGTTATAAGCTAGTATTTACGGTGAAGTTTGGACTGATAATACGAACTTAATACGAACTTGTCGAGCCACGTGGCTAATCAATACTTCCCAATGACCGAATAAATTTCGTTATTTTTACCTCTTTTTTTTATTTTCAGGACGCAATGCCTGCGAACGCCAATCTTTTCTGTTTCTGCGCAACGAGATTCCCGTTCGTTTGGCCAACATCATGCAAGAAATCCACCTTTTGCCGGAAAACCTGTTGAGAATGCCATCGGTTGGACTGGTCCGCAGTTGGTCAGTATAGCAATTCACACCTAACCTAAACCTATAGAACGAAATCGTATATATTGAAATAAATTAGTTCACGTTCGGGAATTTTAAAATAAGCGACACACACGCTCTGTTCTGTTTTGGTAACTCTTTAGGATAAAACCTAAGACTATACATGTACTCTATATTACGTAAACAGGGTTTCCCCGGATCTGAAAAACCTGGAATAGTCAGGGAACTTGAAAATGACTGGAAAAAACGTCAGGAAGATGTCAGGGAAATTCAACGTAGTCAGGGACCATTTGGAAACAGTTTTACATTTTCCCTGCAGTACAAATTTGCAACAGTTTCTGCATGAGGACAAATTTGCAAAATTCTCTACATTTTCCGAGTAAAAAATTTCAAAATTTCCAAAGTTTTCCGAGGACAAAATTTGCAAAATTCTCCACGTTTTCCAAGTACAAATTTGCGATACTTTCCACATTTTCCGAATACAAAATTGTTAAATTTTCAAAATGTATTCATGCAGTTTAGTTATTAATTTTTTTAATTTTCTAATTTTGAAAATTTTTTACTGTGTCGATATTGGAAAATATGTCAATTTTTGACATTATCTATGGTCAGGGAATTTTTTTAAAACCTGGAAAAGTCAGGGAAGTTGAAAATGAAATTTCTGGGGGAACCCACATGTTCTCAAACCTTAAACGTGTCGCGCATTTTTGCTCATCAAATGCCTTCAAAAATAAAATAAAAATGATCGCGGAAACTTAATGAACAGTCTCCCTCGAATAATGAATAAATATATTTTTTTCCAGGTACGTTCAAAGTTTCGACGAGATTCTCGACTTCGAAAACGCCAATCCGAACGAGAATGGAATCTTACCGAAGTGAGTCAATGTCAAATTAATTTAGAAACTTATTTTTCGTTTTTATCTCCAGTTAGCAGCTTTTAAGTAGATGATGCTTATGGACTATGACGCGAATAGCCTTGTTTTTTATATTTATTTTAAACCGTAAATCAAGCTTTATTTGTTACATAATTTAATTCTTATCTGTTCGCCACCCAAAAAACAGGCTCAACCGTATCGATTGCCGTAATCGGATTAAAGCTGTTTTATATGCGATTTTATGAGCCTTTGGAAATTAATGTTTACAGAAATTGTCGTAACGCAATTGAGAAAAATTAAAATCTCCATTAACAAAAAAACCCCATTAATCTCCGATTACTTGTTTTTCTTTTTGGGACGATAATACTACGATAAAAGAGGACGGTTTTGTTTTCTTTCAATAAAAATTCAAAACGCGTGGCCAAATGACTCATGATTAATGACGAAATTGTAATTAATCCTATGACTCGATTACGACACGGATCTTTAATAATAAACATCAAAAATAAAGTTGCTACGAAGCTACAAACTGGTTAGAGACTGTTTTAAGATGGTCTATGTGAATTTTTCAAATACAATTTTATGCGAAGAATAACATATTCAACAAAATTTACAAAATACTGGAATTTAAAAAATATCCGGCTGAGGAGCGATATGTTGACAAGAAATTTGGATGAATATTTTAAAAATGTCCTAATTTTTGATTTTTTTTTACCATTCGTGATTTGCAGATTTTGCGAAGCTCTGGTGAAAATTAGGAATCGGCACATGAATGTGGTCCAGACAATGGCACAGGTTGGATTTTTTTGTTTTTTCAACAACAAAAAACAAAAAAAAATATTTCATTACATTCTGTGTCAGACGTTTCTGACACAGCAAACTTTAGCTGATTTTCGAGAAACTTTTCTGGAAAAATGTGAACATTTTTTTGTCTCGTAATTTTTTTTTTGCCAAACATTTTCATTTTCAACCAAAGGTTCAGCAGTAAATATTTCAGCAAAGGTTCAGGGCTGTGAAGGTTTTTGGAAAAGTCTATGCTTTTCAGAAAAAAATACTGAAAAAAGGTTTTGGGAAACACTTGAGGAAAAATCCAGGCTACAATTGGCTTTTTTTTGTGGAAAAATTGTTTTTTTCGGAAAAAAATCTTGGAATAGTTTTGCCAAACATTTGTGGAAAAATCCAAGCTACAAAGGTTTCATTTTTCTTGGAAAACGTTTTTGCCAAACATGTGGAAAAAATCCAAGCTTTCTGGCATCCATTTAGGTTTTTTGGCAAGCTGCAGCCAATTTGCAGCTGAATGGTAACATTTGTGACTAAATTGAAACGGATTTTGATCTTTTCAGGGCGTTATCGAACTGAAGGAGAGCCACGAAGTGGATCCTCAGACGGAAAACAGCGTTCAGTATTTCCTGGATCGTTTCTACATGAGCAGAATCAGCATAAGAATGCTCATCAACCAACACAGTAATTAAAAATATATTTTTAATTTAATCGCATCGCTTTAATTACGATCCCATTGCGCTAAGTGGTTTACATTTTGCGCTCGTAAAAGGAGTAATTTCAATCCTAATTATCGCATCAATTTGCCAGATGTAAAACCATCAGGTGATTAATCCGCCTGACCGACCATTAACCGTTTTTTGTTTCATTAGTAATTAGCGATTAATTGACGAAAACTTCGTTCATTTCGCACATCTGGTTCAACCTAAACTTGATTTAGGAAGGAAGTCATTTTTATTATTCGACTTTTTAGCGTTATTTTATGCTTCTGTTTCGAGATTTAAAGCTACGAGAAAGTCACAAGACTTTTGAGTTGTTTCAAGGTTTTGGGCGATGACAATTTTCGATAATTGAGGCAAAAATCTTGAATCGTTTCTCGCATATTTTGGAAATGTAAAGGAAATGTTGTGACATTTTCTATAGGACGTGTACGTGAAATTTGTCAGATTTTCGCAGAATATTCTGGGTACTTTTAGGAAGTTTTTTGAAACCTTCTATAGAATTTTTTGGGACGTTTTTGCAAAATTTCGCCGCGGTGTTTTTGTGAAATTTTGCGGGAAGCTTTTGCAGAATATTCCGGGAAATTTTTGGAAAATTTGCGACGTTTTGTGGAAAAAGTGGGCATGATTTTTGAGAAAACTCGTGACTTTTTTTTTTGAGAAAACACGCGACGTTTTTGTGCAGGGAGTCAAGACTTTTGTTTTTTTTGGGAGAAAATTCGCGATTATTTTTGAGAAAAATCGGGACGTTTTCTGGGAAAATTCGACTTTTTTAAAAAAAAAATACTGGGGAGGTTTTCTGGGTAAATTTTGTCATTAACTGTTGATCTTACGATAATTTTACTCAATTTTAATTAATATTCACATTTAAGGGCTCGAGAAAACCAGTTAGCATCGCATGAAGGCACACGCTCAGAGACGACCTTAACAATGTCAAACTTAGCAGTTCTGTACTCTAAAGATTTGGTCACACAATAATTTCGCACGAAATCGCACTGCATCTATAGATTTATGCACACGCTAAAATTCGTCAATTATTATCAAATCGTAAATTTGATCAACATACAATAATGTCACCAGATTTCTACAATAGTCAATAGTGTCTTTGTCCATTACATGTATGCAAATTCAACCTTAAATGTCAGAATCCATTTCGGCCAATTTAGTTTTTTTATTATTCAATGACACATACAATTTAGCGTCTCGAATTTTGTGATCAGTTTTTGACCTTGAGTGCGATCAATATTCAATTAGACGTAGTTAATATGCCCAGTGTTTGTCGTATTCTAAGGTCATTTAAAGTCATATTACCCCCACGCACGCATTTAATGCATTTTAACATAAAACCAGACCCGAAGAAAGATTTGATATTTTCGATATTTTTGGACAAAAAATCTTTATCTGTGTGTGATTTTTTTTAAAGATTATTTCCCGCAATTTGTTTGCGGTGTATGTTTGAACTCGTGTATTTTAGGTAAACATTCCTGATTTGGCCATGCAACTTTGGCCCGTTTTTGAATAAAATGGAAAATATTGAATTTTAAAGAAATTTGAAGAAAATAAATTAACATTGAAACTGTTAAAATAATCCTCTAGTAAAATATTTACAAATTGTAATTGTATTTTTTTTTATATTTTGTAAAAAAAAATTGTTCCATAATTTTTACCCCAAACGTTTTTCACAAATTTTCTATTTTCATCCACAATTTTTTTTTTCGAGTATCCTATTTTTAAAACCGAACTTCTTAACGCGAGTTTTCTAACTTCAGCCCAAATTTTCTCCCAAAAATAACAAAAACAAAAATAGTCAAAATTAAAATAACTAATTTAGTCGTTCATCGTCAATCCTATCGTAGCATTAGTCGCTATAGCTGGATCAGAATAAAGTTTTAGTCAAAGAAAATTTTCAATAGTGACTGAAATGGACTAAAAATGATGATTGCATGAATAGCCGAGGAACGAGGCTATTTTTTCGACAGTTAAATTGATGACAAAATAGCCTTGTTTTTTTCAATTTTCGACAGTTTTGCACATTTTTTTTGACAATTTTGCGAATTTATCGCCAGTTTTGCAAACTTTCGACAATTGCCAAATGGTGACAAATTTCGTAAATCATCGAAATAGTTGCAAAATTGACCAATACTATAGCAAAATAGTCCAAAAAACTTTAAAAATTGTCGAACAATTTGTAAAATTGTCTAAAATTGCTTAGGTATACGAAATGAGACGACTAATGACTAACGAATATTAGCCTCATTAGTCTAGATTTCGACTAATCAATCATGAATCGGAAGAGCCACGACTGACGACTAACCAATTTAGTCGTGACTAATACACGAATGCTTAGTCGTGTCTCGATTGATCACTCGACTAATTTTATCGACAGTAAAATTGATGACAGTTTTTCGAATTTTCGAACACAAAAAACGAACACTTTTTGCGCAATTTATCAACATTTTAGAGCATTTTTTCACAATTTTGCGAATTTATCGCCAATTTTTCAAACTTTCGACAATTGCCAAATGGTGAAAAATTTAGCCTATCTCTGGCCCCCTATTTATAAATTTGCCCTCAGCTTTTGCCGAAAAATTTGCGGTAATGTACAAGTTGGGATGATGCATTTAGTTTTGGCCAATTTTTGGGGTAGCCCGTTTCGCAAAATTTGTCCGAGCTTT
>JAQGBX010008116.1:0-10799 GCA_034698745.1 Megaphyllum sjaelandicum
AACGAGTTCCTGTAGTTCTTCGCACCACTGTTCCCACTTCCCTTTCTTGTCGTCGGTGGTATCAGTCGACGCGGTGGTAGGTTTCCCGGTTGCCGCCGGAAGTGAGGCGCAGTCCTTTTTGACGGGAGTTCCCCCGGTCGTACATCCATGTTTGGGTGGAACTGCCTCGATACTGGCTGGGCGATCCTTCCTCTCTTTATGAGCCCTCTTCTTGGCCCAGGAGCGTTTGTTTGGCGACGGCCTGTCGTGTTCCGGTTGTGTAAGGGTGGCCTTAGCCGTGACTGAGCGTGTGGTTGGTGACCGAGCAGGAACCCTTGGTGGTGATGAAGTCTCGGACCCCCCCGGAGTGCGCGGTGGAGTGCTGGAGACCACGTCTGTGTCTTCGTCGTGTATGCTAACGACTGGGTGATCTGTGTAGAGATCCTCATCGTCAGGGTGAAGCGTTAGGGCATCGGTGATGGCCCGTTCGTCTTCCCTTAGTTGCACGTGCCGCTGCAGGCGTTCCAGGAGCGCCAGGTCCGCGATCCCTATCGGGTCTGTCATGGTGGAGGCGACTGCCGTCGGTGGTCTAGGTGTCGGTGGTAGGGTCCGTTCCTCTACCAGGGCGTTGTACCTTTGTAGGATGACGCGTAGAGCACGATCCAGCGTCCGCCGTTGTGCCCGTTCGTTTTCCAGATTGTAGGTCAGGGTATGTTGCTCGTCTAACGAGGTCCTGAGAGACTCCACGACCGCGGGTACACAGACTATTTCGGTTTTGTCCGAGGGACGAGCAGACATTATGAATAGAGCATGCTTGATCGCCGCGTATAGCGGAGCCACGTGTTGGAAGGCCTTGCCTAAGTCGTGGAAGACTGCTTCCGGTCTCTGCATGACGACCGTGTGGTGCGGCGTCGGTGGTGCTTCCGGGATTGGTACCGGGGTGGGAACGCGTTCCGGTGCCGGGTGTTCAGTGTTCCCGATGTGTAGTGCTTCCTCAAAGGTAATGGTCCTCCTAGGCGTGGGAACGGTTGGCACTGTGCTGCGGCTTGTCGTCGGTTGTTGGCCATCATCTGCGACGAAATATCTCATGGGCCGGACTGGTGGATGTATGGGGCGAGATCGCGCATCTGCCTCCGTATCCGTGGCAGGCCGACCGTGCCTCTGGCGAGAGCGAGACCGGTCTTCACGTGATTCCATGTGTAGCGCTATTGAGATTCGAGTGACTTGCACGCTCGCAACTGAGAGCAGGGTATGGTTGCGGACCTGTGCGACTGAATATATATGGGACCCAGACGTGACGTCACGGGATGACGTGGACGAATCAGCGATCAGTGCGTATTGGCATAGGAGATCGTCATCCAAGTCCAGTGATGAGTCACTGTCCCATGATTTGTGTGTGGGAAGGTTGACCCCAATATATTCGAGGAGGAGTTCCTCGTCGGACTGCTCTTCGCCATTGTTGTAAAAGGGGGGGTTCGGAACGTCGTTGTAACGTGGAACGAGATGTAGCGGAACCGATTTGAGTTGAAAGAAATGAGCCGCCCTGGCGACTTTATATTGTGTCGTCCGAACTGCGTTCTTGGGGCCTGGTGTCTCAAAATTGCAAACTCTTAGGGCCGCGAAGTGTTCGAGTACGAACTGCCGGTGCATCAGGACGCGGTAGTCGTTGGTAAAGCCACACTGGTGATAGATGTATGTGGTGGCCATCTCGAAGAACGCCGCAACGACTTTGGGGCCGAATGCGGTGTTGATGGACTTGAAAGCCGACGAGATATCCACGTGACTGGTTTCGACCAGTCGGGACGGTGGTCTTGTTAGCCGTCCAGACCTTGTTGTCACGGGCATGGCTGGAGCCTCCCCGGCGGTGGTGCCTTTCGGTGGTTTCTCAGCCAGTGTCTGTACGATCGCCGTTGTTGGTGCCGCCGAGGTGATTGCCTCGGTTGTCTCGGGCGCGTTTGCCGCAGGTGTGGGAAGCAAGGTGGCCGTTGGCGTAAATGGGGCGAGGTCCTTGGCGTTGAAGGTCCCCAGTGAGGCCTGTCTGTCCAGATTCCAAACCTCGAACGTTGTGGGGGCCAAGACCTTTTTGATGACGTACATGCCTGTTCGTTTGGGAGCCAGTTTGGCTGAAATCTTCTTATCCGCGTTGCTGACCACCCGAGACCTAACGAGTACGCGATCTCCCACCTTGAACCTCGGCATGGTGGCGCGGTTGTTGTGAGCTAGTCTGCGCCGGTCCTGTTGTGCCTCTAGTAGATCGACGGTTGTCATGAGCTGACTCGCTGATTCGGCCAAGAACTGGGAGAAGGAGTTTTGGACGAATGTTGGGTCATTGCAGACCGCCGCGAAGTGGAGGACGTTGTCATGCGGTTGTCTCGGTTGCCTGGCGAAGGTGATATGGAATGGGGATGCTCCGGCTGCTTGATTGTGGGACGTGTTTAAAGCCCAACGGATGATGGGGATGTGACTATCCCATTTGTCATGGCAGCTGTCGACCGCCATGGCTAGTTTGGTTTTGAGTTCGCGGTGACGCCTCTCAACCGGGTTGGCCTGAGGGTGATATTGAGCGACATGCTGGATTTTACATCCCATGGCCTCGGCGGCCTGGGCGACGACGACGGAGAGGAACTGAGGGCCATTGTCGCACTTCAGGTACTCTGGTGTACCGTACCGGAAGAACACCTCGTTGATGAGAAAATCCACTACCGTCTCGGCTTTAGCGTCGTCGGCTGGGCAGAGCTCAACCCATCCGGAGGTGACGTCCGACGCCGAGATGATGAACCGTTTGCCTTCCGGGGAAGGGGGCAGGGGGCCCACTATGTCGATGGCGACAGTGTGAAAGCGGGCTGGTATCGCCGGTGAGGATAGGGGGACCATGGGTGGGTGTGTATCTGGTTTGTATCGCTGGCACGTGGCACATTGATCGACGTATTCGCTGACCATTTTGCGCAGGTCGCGCCAGTAGTAGGACACCAGTATCCTGTCAATTGTTGCTTGAATTCCTGGGTGTCCGGCGGTCGCTACGTCGTGGTGATATTTGATGATTGTGGTCTGGAGTGTGTCCGGGATGATGAGACAAGGCTCGTCGTCATCCACCGTGTGGAGTTTCCGGTAGAGAATCCCGTGTACTAGTAAGTACCCGCGATGGATATAAGTCCGGGTCTCCATGTCGGCGGTGTCCTCAGTGAGTTCCAACACCTTGATGACCTCTGAGCAGAATGGGTCCTGGTGTTGGAGTGCTGAGAACTCGTTCCGTGAGATCTCCTTCTCCGCCATGTGGAAGTGGTGTACGAGAACGAACGGTTCGCCTACCCCTGATGGCCGGGAGAGCATATCCGCGAGATGATTGAGGCAGCCGGGGATATATTTGACGTCGAAGTTAAATTGCTAAACGTTGAATACCCACCGGGCTATGCGACCCTGAGGGTCGGGTTTGTCCATCAGCCACCGAAGGGGACTGTGATCGGTATGTACCACGACATGGAGTCCCTCGATGTACCCGCGAAACTTCTGAATGGCCCAAAGGACTGCCAGCGTCTCCTTCTCCACGGTGGAGTAGTTGCGCTGAGCTTTATTAAATGACTTAGACGCGTACTCGATAACCGAGACGTCGTCCTCGTCCCCTTGTGCCAGTACCGCGCCCATGGCTTCGACACTCGCGTCGGTGAACAGCCGGACGCTAAGCGCAAAGTCCGGTTGTTTAAGGACTGGGGCAGTGCATAGGGCTTGTTTGAGTGTGTCAAAGGCCTGCATACAGGACTCGTCGAACACGAACTCTACCCCGGTGCGGAGCAGGTTGTTCAGAGGCTCGGTGATGTCGGAAAAGTGGTCGATAAACTTGTGGAACCAATTGCACGACGCGAGGAAGGACTTCACCTGATGGATGTTTTTAGGGGGTGGCATGGCAAGGACAGCCTGGATCTTCTCCGGATTGGGACGGATGCCCTCGGGGCTGATGATGTGTCCCAGGAATTTGACCGTGTCGGTGAAGAGAGCGCATTTGGACCTTTTTAGGAATAGGTTGTGCTCCTTGAGACGGTGAAGAACCGCCTGGACGTGGGCCAGGTGTAGGTCAAAGGTATCGCTCGCGATCAGGAGATCGTCCTGATACACGACGATGGTGACCCCCGGAATATTGCGAAGGAGTCTGTCGACCACGCGTTGGGAATGAGCCGCGGAGTTCCGGGCGCCCATTGGCATACGGGTGTAGCAATAGGTGCCGAAGGGTGTGATGGTGGTGAAGTATTGCTGACACTCCGGGTGTATCGGAATCTGCCAGTAACAGCTGGTCAGATCCAGAGACGTCATAAATGGTTTTCCTGTTAGTTCGGCCAGGAGAGTGTCGATTTTCGGTAAGGGATATCTGTCCGGAACGGTGACCTTGTTTAGCTGCCGAAAGTCGGTGACTAGTCGCAGGTCCTCGGAGCCGTCTCTTTTAGACACAAGTAGAGTCAGGGCTGCCCAAGCCGAGTTGGTGGGTACGAGGTACCCTTTGTAGATAAGTTTATCGATTTTCTCCTTGAATTGCTCTTTTCGTTTGGCCGAGCAGGAGTACAAGCGTGTGGCCACGGGTTCCGTCCCGGGCACGATCTGTATCCGCTGTGGTTCTACTTTTGCCAGGTCGGATGGTTCGTCGAATGAGTCGGCGTACCGTTCTAGCAGGGTGTTAACCTTCCGGCGCTGGGCGGGGAACAGCCGAGGTGCCTCGTCGGGTCTCAGGATGATTTCCTGGAGGGTTACGCGATAGCAGTGGACCACCGGAGTAGGTCTGGTGATCACCGGAAGCGGTGGTCGGCCGGGTATCTCCCAGGAGAGGTCTGCCAAGTTGAGGTGAATGCCGTTGGCCCTCATAAAATCCATACCGAGGATGAGGGAATCGGGAGGGTAGCTAGGAAAGAGTACCAGGTGGATGGGCAGATGATGGCCGCCCATCCGAACCATAGTGGCTGCCAGGAACACCTAGACGGACTTCTCTTGCTGATCCGCCAGCTTGACGATCCGGTGGCTCAGCTGTAGTGGGATACCCTGACTTCGGAGGAGTTGTAGGACGTCTACCCCAGCCAAGGAGCTGTTCGCACCCGTATCAAAGAGGCCGACAAAAGGAGTGTTCGCAATATGATCCTCTGCGGTGATGAAGGGGGTGCTGTATGTTGAGATTGCATTGGTGTGTATTGTGGGGGTGGTTGGTTTCGCCCAGCATCCGTTGGGACAGGCGCCGTCGTCTCCTTTTGGCGTGCCGCAGACCCTGCAGTTACCGGAACCGGTTGCTGGTGAACCCCCGGTGGTTGCTGGACGGTCATCCTTGGAGTACCGTTTGGTGAACGTGGACTTCTGACGGTTGTCGGATGTGGAGGAGGCGGCGCGATAGGGTGTCGAGTCCAGGGGATTTGCCGATCCTTCCTTTGTGGAATCGGAGTCGGTTTTCGCCGTGGCGGTTTGTTTTTCGGACCATACGCAAGCGTCCAGGAGCTGGTCCTCGGTCAGGAGCGCCGCGTCCCATAGCTCCTGAACACTGCAGAGGTTGCGGTAAACCGTATTGCGCCGGATCTCCGGGTGGAGGGTGCGATACATCATCCGAACTTGTTCTGGTTCGGCGATCGGTGTCTTGAAGGCCTGGAAGAGATCGAGCAGTACGTTTAGGAAGTCCGCGGTGGATTGGCCGTATTTTTGGTGCTGTTTGGTGACGCGATCCATGATGACCGCGTCGGACTCCACGCGGGCGTACCGGTCCTTCATCAGCCGCAGGGCGGTGGGGAGGGCGGGCACCTTGGACCTCGTTCTGCCCCACCAGGATTGCGGTTCGCCCTCCAGGATGGAGACTAACGCGTTGTATGTGTCCTGGTTGGATATGCCGAATCTGCTCTGGGTGGTCTCTATGTGTGCGAGCCACCCCTTGAACAGTTTTTGGTCCCCGTTGAACCTCTGGATCTTCTTGAATTGCCGGTCGATCTCCTGTGGGGAGAGGTTACCGGACGTGTGACCCGGGGTAATGGTTTGCCCCGGGGACTGTTGGGGTGTCGCGGCAGGTACCGGGATCCGTGGAATGATCCGTGGCGGTGTCGTTGTGGCGGTGATGTCCTGAAGCATCCTGAGTTCCGCCTGAAGCTGGTCAATGACGGCCTGAGAGCGAGTTCTCTCGGTAGTCATCATTCGTGTATAATTGGACGAGAGTTGCTGGAGAGCCTGTTGAGACCTCTCCTGATCCTCCGTGAGAGCCGCGACCTGACTGCGTAGGAGCTGAAGCTGTCTGTCCACGGTGGAGTGGAGTGTCGTGAGGACCGGGTTCTCGTGAGCGAGTACGATGAACTCCGGTGGCCAGGTAACGTGTGGTGGGAGTGTGAGGTGGTATTCATGATCCCCGGTGGTAGCCGGGCTGAAATGTGTGTCGGATGCCTCTGCGGACATGATGGAGTCGTCCAGGGGCATGTTGGTAAGTAACCGAGCGAGTCATGAGTTTGTGAGCAAAAGTTGGGCGCCAGTTATAAGCGCGGTGGTTAGGCAGCGTCTAATGTGCTCGGCGGCTCGCCGCTAATCGCCGAGAGGTATGACCTGAAAACTACCGTAAAGTGAAAGAGCCGAGAACTACGATTTATACGGTAAGTCAAGACATATTTTAATGAACAGTAAATGTGAAGATGGTACAAATGAAATATGAGAGAATATCAGAGCACGCGTGTGTGGTCTTTGAGTCGAGCTGGAGTCAGACTGCTGGGCGCTGTGTCCGTTGTCCCTCTTTATACTCGGTCTGAACAGGATATTGGATGACGTGTCACGGCAGCCTGCGGGTAGGTTGCTTGCGTGTCCTGACTTCCCTTCTTTGTCTTGACCTGGATATCTGCTGATTCATCTTCTTTGTCTTGACTCCCTTGGACGGGCCTCGTGTTGGAACATGTCTGGTTATAATAGGACTCCCCCTTAAAATTCAATTCGCCATTCTCCCCAAACGATATGGATCGATTAATTTTTGGCGCATCGCCAGTGCTATTGGTAACTACAGCCCAAGGGAAGCCGGGTACATCTGCTGGTAGGTCAAAAAGTGCGGCAACGACACTTGTGGACATGTTTCGAAAGTCAATATTGTTATAAATAACTAATATATTGTATTGGAAGAAAGACATTTTATCATTTGTTGACAAAATATTTAACATTGCATAAGATACTTAAGGGAATACAGATATAAGCAAAGATACATACTGTACATATGGATCTACATAACTTGCAAAATTGTAATCTAATTCAAATGCATTCGGCCGCTAGAGGGCCAATGCGACTGGTCGCTCACACCTTCGGCTCCCGGACCTCTTTGTTTGTTTCGACACTCGTTATTTTCACCCCGTTTTTTGCCTTATCGACCTTTTTAAAACGTATAGTATACAATCTTAAGTCATAAATCTTCAAACCAAAGCAGAAAGTATTTATAACAAATGATAATTCTACGAAAAACAACTGGAACATGCGAACCGCCGCCCTTTGTTTACAATTGTGTGCGTGAGTAAATACAATGCAAAGTATCGAATTCGAACCTACGAGGAGAGACAGGTGTTGAATATTTCTGTGAACGTTACGCAGGCCTGACAGACAGATCGATTATTGCCAAACTAATTTAAAACTATAGTGAAAAAACGCATGATCGTATTTCCGTCTTTCACAGCTGATTACAGCTAAATCAGCTGCATCCAGTGGACAACCAATTAACCTAATAAAAACAACAAAATCTTAAACAAAAGCTCAATAATCCCAGCAAACTCCAAGCGACCAAAAAATCCCTAAAAAACAGGAACCACAAACCATGGGTGTATCAATTGAACAATTTCGTGTGACTATCGGACGATTCGCTGGGGGAACCAGAAAAGATTCTCACCAACTGGAACCAAACCACGAATCTAACCCCAGAAGAACTATTTTGTTAATCTTATTACTATGCCAACCGTATGAGAAGATCGTCTATGAAACGCACTCTGCCAATGATGTCAACCCGGACACCTCAATCAAACAACCGGCACACCAGATAAGTGCTCCAATAAACGACACCCCCTACTTATGTCTACAATCTGCAAGCCAAATCAAAACCGAACTGATTCGTGACGGTATAGAGGCGAATCCTGGCCCAAATCCATCACTAACAGATCAGATAACAGATCCTGTGGACCCATTTTCCAGATCATCGACAACGACTCGCTCTCCAGAAACAACGATACACACACTAGAACCCTACTCGTACTCCACCCTGACCATCCAACCGTTCGGAAAAGCCAGCTCAAGCCCAAATATCACCGATAAACAACCTTCTTCAGAAACATCCACCGCCACGGACCTAATTCTACAATCCTTACAAGAGATCTCAGGAAAACTAACCCGTCATGAAGATTACTTTAACAAAATCCCTAGTCAGATCGAAATCATAACCCAATCCATTAACACTCACCTTAACACCATTCAAGCAAACTTCGATGAAAAAATTAATATACTTCAAGAATCCCTG
Organism: Megaphyllum sjaelandicum; assembly: GCA_034698745.1. Classification (NCBI taxonomy): domain Eukaryota; kingdom Metazoa; phylum Arthropoda; class Diplopoda; order Julida; family Julidae; genus Megaphyllum; species Megaphyllum sjaelandicum. The sequence goes on from JAQGBX010008116.1 coordinate 8,459, forward strand.
AATCAGCGGCAAGATGAAAATGAGAAACGTTTTGAAAAAATAGAGATGCACATCCAAAACCTCCAATCCAGAAGCCCTCACTATAACACAGACCCGTCTACCTCTAACCAACTTCAAGAAAAAATTGAAGACCTTGAGAACTATGCCAGACGAGAATCCCTTGTTATATTTAACCTCCCTCCACCACTTCCATCAAACAACTGGGAAAACCAAGTCCGACTACTCTTCCAACATGCTGACCTTACCAACGCTAATGAGTTACAGTTGGAAGCGGTCCATCCCCTAGGCAAACCAACTGAGAACAGACCATCCCCCCCAATCATAGTCAAATTCAGCCACAGACCAGACTCCACCCTTTTCTTTTCCAAATTCATTAAAAATATTCATCAAATCAGAAAACTTGACGGATTTTAAAAAATAGGGTTGGAACAAAGCTACGCCAAACAAACTCTTCATAAAAGAAAACTGCTCCTCCCACACTTTATTTTTCTAAAAAGGAACGGACATAGAGTAAAACTCACCGATGGCACCCTAGAGCACAATAATCAAAAATTCAGAATAGATCTTAGCTCCAATAGCATTTACCCCCCTCCTACCTGAAATATCTCTGAAGTTGAAAACCATAGACCAAATCAAGCAACTGCTCCCCTCACCTCCCCAAACACAAACCACACACAACCAATTTCATCCCTTACCCCCCCCACCCAAAGTACAGGGAACATAATCTTCCCCCAACAAAATAACCAAACCCTTAGACTACCAACACTTCAAAACAGGACTAACTCTTACCCAAACACTAAAAACTGACAAATAAAAAACAACCATCAGCCGACGCCGACTATAAAATTACTAACTTGGAATATTAGAGGCTTCAATTCTATTGCTAAAGATACTAATGCCCTAGATACGCTTCACGAACAGGACCTTATATGCCTATCTGAAACCTGGACCCTGACCCCCCTCACCTTCCTCCCAATCAGATTCAAATCCATCCATATACCAGCAACAAAGCAAAGGAAATTTGGTCGCCCCTCAGGTGGAATGATAATAGCATACAATCTGGAAAAATACAAACTCATTGAACTACTTGACTCTTCTTCTGAATGGCAATTTATCAAAATTCAATCCATCCATGACAACCTAAATTTAATAGTGGCTTCAGTATATTTACCAAACAACGCGCCCAACCAGCTAAGAATTAAACTCGCAAACATCCTAGAATCCCATTGCTTAAACCCACTCATTCTTATGGGTGATTTCAACGCCCGCACCTCAAATCTGAACTCACCGCTTTCAATAGTATCCACAAACACTAATATAGTATTATACCGTCAATCCTGCGATAAAATCATCAATGCTCAAGGTCGCTGGCTAATGGACTGCTTGGACAATCTCCAACTAATTATACTCAACGGACGAACAAAGGGTTACTACAAGGGTACTCCCACTCGATATGACAACAAATCTCTCAGCGTTCTGGACTATGCAATTATCAGCAGAACCCTGCTACCATAATTAGATACATTTTCCATCCTCCCCCTGTCAAACTCTGACCATCTCCCGATCTCAATAACCTTAAAAACAAACCAGATTAATAAAGAACCGTTACCCATGACATATCATCCAAAAATAAGATAGGATCCAACAAAAGCGAACATTTATTATCAATCCATATCCAGAAAAATAGAAGAAAATAACTTAAAAAACCCGGCATCTTCCTTGACATATCTAACATTCCAAAAAATACTAACTGATGCAGCCACGGAACTATCTCTGATTTATCATATCAATATTAATAAATCAAAACCTACCAATGCTCCTTGGTTCAATGCTGAATGTGTTAAATATAAAGTAGACCTAAGAACATATACAAAGCTTTTTACCCAGAACCCAAACCATTATACCTTACATAAATTGGGCGAAGCTAAATCAAAATTTAGAGAATGCTGTAAAAGAAGTAAAGATAGCTACACACTTGAATGGCACAATAAACTTATTCAATCTAAAGAGACCTCCCTATTCTGGAAACTCATCGGAAAATTTCAACACTTATTCAGCCACTACCCACCATTGGATAAAATTACCTGGACTGACCACTACAGAGAAATCTACTCACCTTCCCCTAAACTACCAATTAGGAAAGTAAATAATTACCTTAACAAACTTAAAATATTAACCATGGCCCAAACCAACCACAGAGTTCTATTAGATTACCCCATCACAAAACAGGAAGTTATTTCAGCCTGTCAACACATGAAAACAGGAAAAGCTCCAGGACTAGACCTGTTACTTCCTGAGATGCTCTTGGACCCATCACTGACTCACATAGACCTAATAGTAT
>JAQGBX010008117.1:0-10798 GCA_034698745.1 Megaphyllum sjaelandicum
GCACGTCCTTTTTGAACGACCCCTAAACCACACGCACGACCATTTTGAATGTCCACCCACACGACCACACGACCACAAGACCACCCACACGACCACACGACCACACAGTTTCTATTTTATATATATATTTATATATAGATTTAATCAATTTGAAAAGTATATTGTTATCAGAAATATTTTCAAATTACAAATTCCGATTCGTGAATTTGATACTAAAATAACTGATTGTATACTTTTAACAACGTGCAGATAGAGCTGTTATTTATGCAGCGACAGAATTACTGTTGGGTGGATTTTTGGAATATCTCAGCCACGGATTGCCTTTCTAATTTATTGTCATGTCGAACATGGGTGTTAAATATTTTATTAGAACAATTCTGCATCAGCTAATAATATCATGGCTTATGTAAGTCGGGTTATTTATAACATGTAATATACTGTAAATTTACGTACTGTTGCTATACATTAAGTGTATTTTTGCCACATATACTTTACTGCACAATTCTATGCATACAAACTCAAAACCCATGCATTTTATTAAATGTAATGGAAATTTGTTCTAATTTTGCAGAGTATAGGCTATTCAGGGTGTTTCAAAAGTAATAGTCAATAATTTTAGGGGTTGTACTTGTAGACTGTACTAAACTGAACATGTTTAGTATAGGAACCTATAAGGTTGCCGAGGTTGTTTAAAAAAGTTATAAATGTTTTAATTTTGGAAATGTTTAACATGTGAAACATAGCACCAACGTTTGTAAGGAAATTAAGCTATGCGAAAAGGGCACATTCGTTTACTCCCATGTTAATAATTTCCAAAATTTAAACATAGCTTTTTTAAATAACGTCGTCACCCCTAGCTTCCCATATTAAACATGTTCATGCAGCTTAGCACCCTCTACAACCCCTAAAATTGTTGACTATTACTTTTGAAACACCCTGTGAACTCTACATGTATTTATCTTTTTGTAGTTCATCCATATTAACAAGCACACGCACACAATATGTTGGCCTACTTGAACTTGCATACAATGTACATGTACAGTACCTTTACGTGTATAGGCCAAGGTCACAAACTGTCTGTCACCGTTATTTAATTAAGGATTAACCCATATAGAGGCCCTTAGGCTAGAGAAATCTCGGGGCCCTCTTGTGAGAAATTGTGAAAAAGTCATTGGAAATCCTAAAAACAAGCCGTTTGAAATTGTAATAATAATAAGTCGTTCTAAATTTCGGAACAAGTCTTAATAGCGTTCGAATTTTTGAAAAACTTTTCTCAAATTTTGAAGACTTTTCATATTTTAGAACATCTTTTGAATTTTTGAACAACTTTTAAATTTAAGGAAAACGTTTTAAATTTGCTTTAAAAAAAATTCGATTTTTTAAATACTTTTGTTGTTGACTAATTTTTGAATAGAGTTCGAAAGTTTCGAATTTTAAATTTTATGAAAAAAAAAACCATTTAAGGTAAACATTTTAAATTTAAAAAAACAAAAAACGTTCGAATATTTTTAAACATTCCAATTTTTTAACAGAGTTCGACATGTTAAAACAAGAAAATTCAATATTTAGAATTTTAAAGACTTTTCACATTTCCTTTTAAATTTTATAAAAAACTTCTCAATTTAAGGAAAACATTTTAATTTCTTTAAACGAAATTATTGAATAGCGTTCGAATTTTAAAGATTTTTTACATTTTCTTTTTGTTGAAAGGAAAAGACTTAAAATTTGGAGACATCATATTTTAAACATTTTTTTGAATTTTTTTTAAATTTTAAGAAAACGTTTTAAACAATGGCATAATTTGTGTAAACTTATAACATTTTTGACATTTTTTTAATCTACAGGATGTGATTTATTTGATAGATGCAAAAAAAAATCACTTAAAGGTATTAGAAATTCATTAAAAATAAAGGTAATTGTTAAGCCTTTTTTGCTAATTTGCCAATTATTTCTTAGATATGATAAATTAAGATAAGATTGTTTTTTCTCCTTTCCAACGGAGGGCTCCAAAGCGAGCCAATCTGCAATGGGTGCGTCACTGTGGGATCTGCGATGTTGTCTGCTCCTTTGACGGCATTGCTTGGTGGAGTAGCCACCACGCCATCAGGCGCATTGTCACCTGCTCCAGCACTCTACCGTCCGCTTGGTTGCTTTCTAGGGGCGGAAGCTTTCTTAGCTGCAGGATTGTGGGCGTGTAACCTGGCCCACTCTGCTAGTGGGGGCCCCAGAGCCGTACACTGTCTCAACACATGCTCTACATCCTCCTTTTGGGCCTGGCACAGTGGGCATTATTCTGTTCCCCCGTTCCAATGCCTGGTTCTGCTGCGGGTTTCAAGGGATCCCGCTCTAGCTTTGAACAGGAGTTCGCTTCCTTTACTATTGTTATAGATCCTTTCTCTGGATATGGTGCATTTTGCATGATATACTGTTAGGGTTGATTTCAGTTCCATGCTGGATTTCCATTTGGCAGTCTCCCTTTCCTGGACCATTGTTTGCCGCTGGTTGGCGCTATTGTTTGCCCGGTAGTTGGCGCTAGTGGTCGGTAATTCAATTTTTTAAATTATATTAAGTACCAACGAATGCGTACCCTAAAGCACGCCGCCTTTGAGCACGCTCATTAATTACCATAAACATGGAAGCCAAAAAAATACAGGTGTTGCCCTGTTCAGCTTTGACGATTTGGTTTCAGGGGTTAATACGGGCGTGGCTTTATCTTAGTGATATAACTTCAACCAACAGGGCGGCGCTGCGGTGTTTTTGCATCGAAAAAAGCGGCGAGTACACCTAATTATATTATACGTATACTGTGCTATGGGTTAACTGAATGATCAAACATTTAATCTGAATTTATCTGAAGTTATATTTTTTTAATGAAAAAATAACCAGCTATACGAGCATAACCACGTACCCATTAATGCATTTGGATATTTTGTAAGTAGGAATTTTCTGGCACTGTAAGAAGCAGATATATTTATCCATTTAGATCAAACATGTATGAATCTTAGTCAATGTTTTGCCCATCGTTCCTCATTTGCACCCTCGTTTTTCGCTCTTATAGGAGTGGGGGTGTCATTCATGCTCACCAGCAGCCTGGCGCCCATGGCCATTTACTTCCGCAAGTACTTCTACGTGGCCACGGGGCTGACCAACTCTGGAGCTGGCGTAGGCGTGATCTTCATGGGACTGCAACTGGAGTGGTCCATAAAAGCGTTCGGCTGGCGTGGCGCCATGTTGATCCAATCGGGCATCATGCTCCAGACGGTGGTGTGTGGCGCGATTTTCTTCAACAAGTGCACCGACGACGGTGGCACTCTCCACGTGAAGAAGGCCTCGCCGCCTGCGCAGCTGAACATGTCCATTTTCCGCGATTTACGCCTGCAGCTGCTCTTCCTCTCCTTCTTCCTCTATTTCTTATATTATAACGTCTTCCTGTTGATCATGAAAGATGACTTCCTAAGCCATGACTTCTCAGCGTCCTACGATGTGGCCATCTTAAGCCTGGGTGTGTCCAACACTGTCGGCCGCTTGACCGCCGGCTTTTTTACCGAGTACCTGCTGTCACCCCCTTTGCAACTCTTCGTCGCCTCCACGGTGGCCACCGCGGCGCTCTTCTCGTTTATCTTCGTGCGCCTTGAATGGGTCTACTTCCTGAGCTTCGTCATCCTGGGCTTGGCCAATGGTCAGCAGGTCGTATTGCAGAACCTGTCTTTGGCCTTTGTCTTCGGAAGGCCCCTCATGCAGATCCTGTGGGGCTGCGGACTTCTCTTGGGCGCTTTGGCCTATATCGGGGGATCGCCTTTGGCAGGTGAGGCAACGTCACGAGCGTGGTCAATTGCATGTACCTCTGGGCCTTTTAAATTTATTTAGCCACTGTATATCCAGCAACGTTAATCTATAAGTTCATCGAGCCCAGTTGGTCATTATACATTGTCGTCCAACAGTCTTCCAACATCTTCCCAGTCCATTTAGCCATGCAAGGGACCAAGTTAACCATTTGCCCAGTCTAGTTGGTCACTTAGCCATTTTTATTCAAACACTTGGTCCCCCGTTTAGCTAAACCATCACAGGCTGGGCAGGCAGTTTCCAAAATTCTTCCATGATATACTTCCATGTTATACGAATTTGAAAATATCTGTACCACTATATAGAACAATAATGATCGTGTACATTTTTTTTTCCTTAATGCTATAGGATACTTGATGGACATTACGGATTCTTACGGAGGTGTGTTTCTAATGGCGGCATTAGGTTCGTTTATGTGCGGGTTGTTGAATGCCATTTGCTACATGATTCATCGAAGAAGGATGGCCAACGAGGAAGCCATTATCATGGCATCGGAAGAACGCCGACCGTTGAAACCAGTCATCGACGAGATCGCTTAAGCTCGATAGGAGAGCTCATGCCGTTCAGTTTTACGAAAAATAATTGTCTGTAACGTATATACAGTTGCGTTTTTTTCCTATGTTTTTTAATTTTTTAGTAAACCTGAACGTAATTGTTATCTAAGTAAAATTAACTGAACTTGAAAAAAAAATATGAAATTATAAGAGCATGATTATTTATTATTCAGTAATTGCTTTGTAATTTCCAAAATATGTTCGGTGTGTCTATAGTATTAAGCTTAAATCCTAATCAAGAAAATGAAAGTAATATTATTCATTTCGTATAGTCGAGCGTTTAATAATAATACATTACCATTCATTTAATGAAGTTTTTTAAACTTGCTAAAAAAAACCAGTTGAACGCCATAAACAACGAATTTTTCTAAAAAACGAAAAAGAAACATCTCGTACAACATCCAGTACATCTCGTGTACACGAGATGTACATATGTAAATCCCGGTGCCATTTTTGATATCTTGAATAAAAATGTATAAACACGTATACTTCAGATGCTAGTATACACCTGCATAAACACCGTATATACTTTTTTGACTTTCACGAAATTGCAACAAAACGCACCAGTGGTTGATTATATATGGAATATTTCAATGCTCCTATGCTTAAATTAGTTGTTGAAATGCGCGTGAGATTCACGAACACAGCATTCGCTGCGTGCATGTAGTTTTCTTATTGGTCGATTTAATCTTAAGTTAACTTGGCAATCCGATCGAGCATCTCCCTCGAACTGTCTATTTAATATCGCTAAACAACAGTGGTCTCGTATAAATTAGATTAAAATTTATCTTGTATTTGCCATATGCAAATGTATAACTAACTCGAGCTATTTACGATCAATAATGATTCGTAACGACTATATACCGAGAAAACCCCCAAGGAGGCGCAGTACGTATGATGACATTATTTCAAGGCTAAAAAAAATCTGAAAATATCAATTTCCGTTTTTTTATTCATTCATTTGCATCCTTTGTGCATTACGCGAGATGACCATCCGACGAATCGATCGGTGGTCAATGGTCAATGGTCAATTCTTGTTCCCGGTTTGGTCATCTCGAGGCCCGTCGGGGCTCGTTTCAATGAAATTTAAATCAAATTAAACATATACTGTATTACATATGTAAAACCTCAAATCAGATAATTTACGATCATTCATTCGTAATTACGAGAAATGAACGATGCACGGTTTGCCGTTATTTTTATCAGCGTGGGAAAAGCCGGAGACGTGGTCATCTTCTGTTACTCGTTTACAGTCCGTCGAGTCCATTTGTGGACAATTAGTATGCTCAATTTGCGCTCATGGTCGCCACTATTTTATCTTCCGTTCTGGAAGATGTGAGCGGCATAACTTATTATCAACCAAGTTTACTCGTGTATCGATACAAAGTTACCAGGAAAGAGATGCATTTCCAAGTCCTCGGTCAGAGCAGCGGTTGAGGTAGAAACTACGGGTGGTGAAGCCGAATGACTCGTCATCATCTTGACCGCTGAAGGATGATGCATGGTGGTCTCCACGGTCAGCGCGAACTTGTGGTCAAACTTCGGGTGATCGAATGACCGACAGGTAGAGAAAAGGATTGGCCAGCGGGAGAGTACTTGGCAAATGGACGACAACTACTGCTGCTGCATGGTCTTGCGAAGAAGAAGTGACCGGTCAGCGAGAGTTGCGGTCATCATTCGATAACAGTGACAGTCAATTACATCTCGTCGCTGGCTTATAATTCAGCGACGCGCAGGAGCCAGACTTAATTAAGAACAATTTTTGAGCGGGGTCCTGGTCAAGAAGGGCATTTGACGAAAGGGAAAAATGGCCGTAGGGGTCGTCCGCAGGGACGTGGACGGCGGTTGGGCGTGGGTGGTGCTGGTGGCCGCGTTCGTGTCCAGTGCCATCATCTACGGCTTTCACTGCAACGGCGGAATTTACTTCGTTACATTCCTCGATGCCTTCGGACAGTCCAGGAGCTACACTTCAATGGTCTACACCGCGCAGGTCGTGGCTCTTCACGGGGGAGGCAAGTATTGGGCGAATTGACGTGATGAAGTTATCCCTTCCAGTTTAGGGAGAGTTTTGGAAAATTTCCGAATGGCAAATGCACGCAAATCGTGTTCGATAAATTGGAATTATAACGATGGAAACAACTCTGTTGATCACGGAGAGTATATATTGTAGCATTCCAAGCTTTTAGAATTTGTAGCAATATGACCGCCTCCAGAAGCCTTTTGATTTTCTCAGAATTTTTAAATTTTCTGAAATCTTGGAATCCTTGAATCTTGAATTTGCTTTCCCCCTAAAATGCCTAAAATCGCCCGAATGCATCTCAAAATCAGCATTCGGTGCGGTTCAATGTCCAAGAAGTTCGTCGTTGAAACCATTGTTCAATTTTTGTGCTTCCAACTGTTATTGAGAAATCCTAACGAAGTATTATACATTAACTAGCCAAACCATTGATACAACGTTCATGGCAATCATTAGAAAGAATCATTTGACTTTACTGATTACCAAACAGCAAGTGTTTATACAAATCTTCCCTTAATATTTATTGCACTATAGGCCTACCTCAACCACTTGCTGTATGCAATAGTCATTATATAAGAGCTGAGTTTCTCTTGAACGGAAGTAAACTCTTACAAACTTCCCCTTAAGAATGTCATGTAAGCCTCGTGTCTATTGCATGGGTGTGAGCATTTTGAAACTATAGTGCATCCACTTGAATGCCAAATTAGACATGAGTTCATGCAAAAAAAAACATTTTCTTTTAAAATAATGGTTATATTTCAAATTACACTCACGTATTCTAATTTCTAATGAATAACATAAAAACTCAAACAAACTGGTCTTGAACGTCGACGAAGCACGATAAAATATTTAAACTTAATAAAATTTAGAACTTTACACATGCTGGTAAATCCATGTGTGTAATATCGCTATAGTCACTCGCGATTCGTAATCGTGCTTGTTATCTGAAATTTTTTGTTAGACCTTCGATACATTTTATTGGACCTCCTCCCATGAGGCACCTGTGGAATATATTTGATGATATCGTTTCGACTGTTCTTACAACGTACAGTGTATCTATATATACAGGATGGGGCATATGTCTGGGCCTCTCAAATATCTTTACAACCTCAGGCGCTAGGTAAAATGTGCTTACATCAGTTAATAGGATGTGATGTGAGGACTGCAGAAGCCATGTCAAACATTACAGTGCACGTCAATTTCATGGCGCATGCGATTTTAAACGCTCAATTGTAGGAGACAGAGCAAATCCTCAAATTATAAAGTTGGGCAACGTTGCATAATTTGTGCAATAATAGTGCTTGTAACATTTATTATTTCTCGCATATCTGACAAGGTATCTGGTTTTTGGCTGACGTGTGCATCCTTGCATAGCATAGATGCAAGGCAGGAAAGCTCAATTCAAATTAATGTTTACTAGTAATCATTCCCCATTAAATAAATGAAATTAACTTTGGATTACAAAGGTTGCATTGGACGTCCAAGTTATTGACATTCTTTTATAGCAGGACATGACTTTAATGCATTCAATTGTGCAATTGACCATCCCCTGACGAGTTGGTGGTAGCATTCCTGCCTTGCATATATGCTATGCAAGGATGCACACATCAGCCGAAAATCAGGTATGTTGTCAGATATGCGAGCAATAATAAATGTCACAAGCCCTATTATTGCACTAATTATGCAACGCTGACCAGCTTTTTAATTCGTGGATTTGCTCTATCTCCTACGGTTTAGCGTTAAAAATCGCTTGTGCCATGAAAATGACACGCACTGTAATGTTTAAACATGGCTTCTGGAGTCCTCATATCACATCCTATTCACTGATGTAAGCACATTTTACCTAGAGCCTGAGGTGGTAAAAATATTTGAGAGGCCCAGACATATGCCCCACCCTGTATAAAGAAGAGCTGTATGTATGCGGGTGTGTATATGGATGTATGCCTGGTTCCGGAGTAAAACTTAAACTTCACTCAGTCCAAACATGCGGTTGCTTTCCGCATGGGAACGCTGCCGTCATGATTCGATCAGGAGGCTTATTTCGTCGCTTCAGCATCGGTAAGTACAGCCCGGGCAAAGCCGAGTTTTACGGCTAGTTTATAATAAAACCCGTAAAGAGAAAAAATTAAACTTCGCAAAACCTAGTTAAAATTCTATACATTTGATATGCGTGTACATGTATTTTAAGTGTGTTGAATATATCAGAACAAATTTTCAGAATGTGTCAGTCGTGGGTTTCATCTGAATTTTCAGGCCCTGTGAGCAGTATGGTGTTGGGTCGTTTCGGTGCAAGAACAACGATGATTTCTGGGTCCCTTTTGGCAACCTTTTGCTTGATCGCTTCCTTTTTTGCCATGTCCATTCCGATGCTCACAGTCTTATTCGGTCTCGCGGGTAAGATACTGATCCCATAAACATCATATATCAAATTACCAGAATCAAAGCACCCCAAAGTGAAACCCCGAATGATGATGTTGCTAACTAGTTTATGCATCTCTAAACAGGGTTGGCCAGTATCCTGGTAATGACTGGCAGTCTGGCCGCCATGTCAATCTATTTTGTCCAGCACTTCTACACAGCCACGGGTCTCACCAACTCTGGAGCGGGCGTGGGGATATCGGCCATGGGCGCCTTCATCGAGTGGACCACCCAAACCGTCGGATGGAGGGGGTCCATGCTCCTGCTGGCCGGCGTGCTTTTGCAGATGACACTGTGCGGTGCCCTAATCTTCCACGTTCCAGAAAAGACACTAGGCCGTAGTGAGAAAGAACCGCTTCAAGATGACGCCGTTAGTTTGCGCTCGCTCTGTAAGGACCTTCGCTGGTACAGCATGTTTCTCAACATGCTCCTGTTCTTCTTCTCTTGGAACATGGTAGTTGTCACCATCAAGGACTCCTTTCTGGCCAAGGGGTTTCAAGGCATCAGCTACCAGAGCGCCGTTATTTCCTTCGGCGTTGCCAATACCGTGGGCCGCCTGTCCAGTGGATTCTTCAGCAAGTTCTTGTTGAACCCTCCATTGCAGGCCTTCGTCACCTCGGTAGTGGGCGGCGGAGCCGTCTTGGGCTTCATGGTAGCGGCGGACCAGTGGATGTACATCGCATGCGTCATCGCCTACTATTTCTGCATGGGTCAGATGGCTGTGCTGCCGGCCCTCTCGATCGCCTACATTTATGGAAATAAAGCCATGCCCACTTTATGGGGCTACGGGATCCTATCAGGAATCGTTAGCATCGGAGGGATACCAATGTCTGGTTAGTACCTGTACATCATCTAACGCCGTGCCAAATTTGCGACATTTCGTTACAGTTTTTTGTCAAAATGGCATCAACTAGGCTACGTGTATTCGAATTCTCTTAAGACATTAATCATAAGACCCCGAGCATTTTCCACGACTTTCCCGTATTTTTTTTCCACTGACAAATTCTTATTAACTTTTTATTAACCAAACATCACGTCTTCCAAATTTAAATTCTAATACATTATAATTAAATCTACAAAGACTTAATTTGGTAACGTTGAAATGAGAGAATCAACGTAACATTTCATTGAAACGTACAAACTTTGAACAATACTGGTATAAGTCGTTCGATTATATCTTCAGAAATTGATCCAACAAACTAGTTACAATCGTTTTAAGCAAAAGCTTTTTTCATTTCAGGTTACCTGGTGGACGTCAGCGGCTCGTACAACAGCACTCTCGTATTGGTCGCATTTTGCAATACGGCCAGCGGCTTGTTCTCTTTAATCTGTTACATGATTCATCAAAGAAAACTCGAATCACGAGCGAATTTGGCGATTAAAAATGATAATATTGGTGGAAAAGATGAACATGAAGAAGGGGAAGAAGAAAGCTTTCCTTTGGCAAAATTAGAACCACCTAGCGATTAACTGGCGTTATTTTAACCAGCTCTACTTATCCGCCAGAGGTCTCCTACGTTTATGGCTGCATATACATGTACAGTAAAAACTCGATTTTATGATCCTCTATTATATGAAAACTCTTGTTTTATGAACGAGGCTCCTGCCGACCACACCGTGCGTTTTTTTGGCTGACGCAGGCCTCAACCTTGGGAAAATTAATTAAATACATTAGGGTACCTTGTTTGAGGCCTGCTCGTAGCTGCTGCAGTAGTCCCGCTATTTCAACTAAAAAAATAAGGGATTTGGCTTTGACAAAAAAAAAGATGGTGAAACGGAAGAAGATTCATGATTTTTTCAAACCTGCTCAACAAAAGTGATATAGGCCTACATGAACATGTAATGTGATAAAATCCTTAGAAAACTTAATTGACTTGTTTCCTGTTTTATTAAAATTGGTTTTCTATTGTTTTGAATGTCAAACTCGATTCTCTGAAATTTTCGATTTTATGAAACACCCCTGGCA
>JAQGBX010008118.1:0-10797 GCA_034698745.1 Megaphyllum sjaelandicum
TGAATGATGATCCCCTCTGCCACATGGTACTATGTACTGACTGCAGAGTAAATAATAGAATAGAATAGAATAGAATAGATTACTGCTATCGTTAGTGTTCTTCTCTCACTGTATATTTGCATGCGCATTGCTTTATAAAATGTACAGTATTGATGTACAAAGACGCTTAATTCTATGGTGAATTAGTTGTCGACTATCGGAACTTATCAAAACGGGTTTCTTTGAAGAGTTTTGCACATTGGTTCTCGGATACATTTCATCATGTTTACAAATATCTATACATAATCCATTTCGGCTCTTCCCCTCTCTCTCTTTAATTCCCATGCTTTTCGATTAATTATCAGAGCATGCACTCAAAACTATGACATTGTAATGAGAAAGTTGACATTATCTCTTCAAATTTCGAATGCTGCTGTAGCCGCATCACGAGTGGCAGAAGCAGCACAAGTGCTTCATAACTGAAGTGCCATCGATGGCACTTCCCCCAATGTCTGCCCCCCTTGTTGCCAATAAATGCAGAGAGTATGAGAAATTGAGGAGGTTTTAAGTCCTCCGAAAGACACAATGGGGGGAGGGGGTATAGGAAGTGTGGGCAGCGTGGGAGGAAATGTTGGAAAACCGCGCTAATTGACCACCATGTGCCCTATCTCTTTCATCGGCTCTGGAAAATGAGTGCAAGAAGTCATTGAACGCAATATGAAGAAGAAGCCTCTCGCGGATATATGCAAATGTATTTATTTTAGAAAACCGCTTTCTATCTCTTCGTCGAGTGCAGCGTCATAGAACTATGAGAATCCTTTTTCTCTTTTCAATCCATTGCGCACGAGTAGGAGGAACTTCCCCTCATTTCTCCAACAAGCTTTTCTCCTGGCAGCCAGCTAGTGCTTTTCATTCTCATTTCTGTTACATTCAGCTAATAGGCTTCATCTAATCTCACTTTATTCGTATCATTTCGCAATTTCTTTTGTACCTCTTTTGCCATACTATTGTATTTTTTTTCTTCTCTTCCCCAACTCTCGAAACATTCTCCGGTGTTCATCCGCAACCACTTTTGTTTCCCCTTCTCTTTTGGTTTGTGTACCCAAAGGATTATGTTTAATCTTAAGATATGATATTTGATACAGCTCTATCTGCAAACTACCATGTAAATGGACTGCGCTAGGCGTAGTAATAGGCAAAAGGCAGATATTTTATAGGCGAGTCTGTTCACGTAGATATTTTCTTCTAACAAGATGAAATCACTCTCAGAAATCTGTTTCCACAATGGCTCTGTCTCCCTCTTTCTGAGAGAGAAAAAAGTTTCAATCAAATTTGCTCGTTTATACGATTTTTTTTCCTTCTTTTGTCTTTTCTTCTTGCATTTGCAGAATGGTGCTTTATTTTAGACTTCTTTCGTACACTCGGCATATTGAATTGAATATTATAAGACCATTGCCAACGTTGGCATTTCCTATGTTTGTTTGTTTTTTACAAATTCTGACTATGTAGTCTCGTCTTCTTCATAAAATAACTTCCCAAGAATTTGAAAGTATATCGTGTTTACGTTTGCTATCTTTACCAATTTCGTAGAATGTGGAAAAATGCGAGTGCTCACATACAAGTATGTAATCTTGTTTCATGCTGGGATAGATTGTCTGAAAGAAAATTCTTTTGTCCATTATTCGAAATAAACATGTTGTTTTTTTGTTTTTTGATGGAAATATGGATGACCTAGCTTCATGGTACCTCGAACGTAATGTCTGCTACCATGGTTTCCAGTATGAAACCAATGTAAAAAGTAAGATTATATTATTACAGTGAGACCTGTTTAGAGTGACCACCAAAAAAGTGCTATGCTGGTCACTGTACACAGGTGTTCACTATACAAAGAATGCGTGAATTACATTAAAATAATGAACATGTACACTGTACTTATACATGTAGACTGTAATACACGTAGTAAAAACCAAAAAAGTACAGAATCATCATGTCCATGGGTTAAAGAAAGATGTAATGTGCCTTATCTGTTATCTGGTCACTTTATAAGGTACATTGACAATGTAAAAATTGCAAAAAAGACAACACACACTGGTCACCGTACACGATAGACAGGTGGTCACTGGTCACCATAGAGAGAATTTGTATGCAGGAAATGTATAGGCCCAACTAAAAAAAACAATATACTTAAAAGTGGTCATCATAAAAAGGTGGTCATTTTTCCAGATTTTACTGTATTTGAAGTAAACGTTTTTTTAAAGTCGATATTATTGATGTTAGTTGTGTTGATAAGCTTCGATGATACCCTTTTTATCGTGGTATTTATTCTACAACAGCTGCTTATTTACTTTTTAAGCAAAATACTGGTACAAAAACAAAACACAGCTTGGTTATAACAAAACTATTGAAACAATGTCCCCGTGTAAATATAATTACATACTATACATGATACTGTTAGCAAATGATACATTATGTAAAAGAAAATGCACTTGACGATTATATAAGTTAACTTTTTTGTTGAAATACTGAATATATTGATGTCAATGTGGTAACCCTGCATGTATAAACGTGAAGAATGTCTACCATACGAAAATAGGATTAGTAGTAAACAAATTCGATTGAAATGTTATTTGAAGTAAACATGTTACTAAAGTTTGTCAATATTGAGGAATCTTTGAGTATCCAAGCTTAGTTCAATTTTTGGTATCGTGGTATACTATCTAAAACAGCTGTATTTTCTCTTCTTAAGGCAAAATGCAATAACAAGACACACTGCGTGGTTACAAAATCTAACGAAACCATGTATTTATTTATACATAACTTTGAAGCAAAGGATAAATAATGCTTAAAGATACTGTTTACGTTTGCTCTTTTTACCAATTACAATATTGAAAATGCTAGTGGTCCCATGCGAACATAACCTTATCTTGATGGGATAGGTCATATGAAATAAAATATATTTGAAGTAGACATTTTGATAGAAATTTGTAAATATGAATGGTAATGGTAACCCTGGCAAACAAGAATGGCTTGTCTGCTACCATGGTTTCCAACTTAGTAATAGGATTAATAATAAGAAATAAGATTATGGTATTACTTGAAGTAAACATTTTTCTACAAGTGGACAATATTGAAGATTTATGAGCATCCAAGCTTCCAGCAATCCTTTGGTATCCTAGAAATTAATCTAAAGCATCTGTTTACCTTCTCTTCTTTGGTCAAGGTACACAAACATGGTTAATAAATCTATTAAAACCGCTTTTGTATTGACATCTGTTTATATAACTTGAAGCAAAGGATAAATAGTTGTTAAATTGCTGTAACTTTTCTTGAAAAACTGAATTATGTTGTATCAAAATTTACATTTTTATTATTCGAAAAAAAAAGATGCATTTTAAGTAATTTCTACTTCCTTTAGAAAAATGTATCCGATAAAATCATTTATTTATAAAAATGTATTCTGATAAACGATTTCGTTGAAAAAAATAAATATAAAAATTTGATTTTTTCACAAAAGAGCGTTTGAGGATATATTTTTATTTTAAAAAAAAAAATGCATCTGGTAGTATATTTTATTCAGAAAAATGCATTTGAAAGTGTATTTCATTCAGAGAAAGGCACTTTAAAGGGTATTTCATTTAGAGAAATGCATTTGAAAATGTATTTCATTAGAGAAATGCATTTAAAAATGTATTTCATTAGATAAATGCATTTGAAAGTGTATTTTGTTCATCAAAACGCATATGAAAATGTTTCATTCAGAGAAAGGCATTTGAAAGTGTATTTCATTCATAAAAATGCATTAAAAGAAAAATACACAACAAATTCCATTTTTGAAAGGGTTAGTAGGTAAAGGATATTTAACTTAATTTTTACTGCTAAAATAAATCCTAAGAGTAACAATTTGGTGAGCTTAATTCCATATAACAGTTAGCTATAATGATAGTCATGATGGGTGGTCAACGTTTTCCCCATTTTTTTTCAACTTTTCTGCTTTTTATTTCCTTTGTTTTAATTAAATGTTGAATATCAGACGCGTAACATAGGCTGTGATTTTATTTTTGAAGTTTTCCTTAAAGACCACCTACTGGTATAATTATTGGTGACATTGCGAATAAAAGATAATTATTGCAATGCTGAATTTACCATTAGTCATCACTGAACTGTTATTAATGACCATTATGGTGGACGAATGATTTGCACGATTGTTTGCAACTGTCAGATATTTGATCCAAATATGTTAATAACATTATTCATTTTAGTTAAAAAAAATTCAGGAAGAAATAGCTAGATGCTTTTAATAATAGTTTAAAATTTTGCAAATTACCTCACAAATTGGGCCATTCAAAAATAACATTTTTAATGTTTATAAATTTTAAAAATTGTTAGTTTTTATCTGATTTTCTAGAAATTTTATCGCAATATCCTGCTTGTACCAAAAATGTTTTTTTTTCTCTAAAACAAACTTTACAATTGTATTTTTTTTAAAAAATCAATAATCTAATCTATCTAATGTTGTTCCACAAAATTAAGAGAATTACAAATGGTAAACCATTCTAATAAAGGCTGCAATTATTCTTAAAAACTCGGCAATCATTCCAAAAGAGATACATTCATTCCAAAAAAAAATATGCAACCAATTCAAACAAGCTAAGTTCATTTCAAAATATTGCAATCATTCTAAACAGGCTAAAAGCACTTAAAAAATACTGCACTCATTCTAAGAAAGCTATATTCATTCGATTATGATATTCAAATGATATTTAATTCCAAAAAAATATGCATTTATTCCAAACAAAGTATGATAATTTCAAAAATGCTGCAATAATTCCAAAAAATAATATTACAACTATTTCAAACAAATTAAAATCATTGTTGAACACTTTTGTATCGCTTTTAATTTTAATATAACTTTAATAAAAATATATCCTTGTACTGAACATAACTTTTAAGTGTTATCCGTAATGTCTATCATCCGAAAAACATCATTTTATTTTTTATAATAATTTTTACCGAAATTGTGGCATTCAAAGCTCACCCTGTACATTTAGTAACCTGGGAATTGTCTCACTCTTTTTGCATTTTTTACGTTTATGGAATTTGCGAACATTTTTTTTTCCAAAATTGAAATTGAATTTTCACTCGTTTTGTTGTCTGCCTTTCCGTTTGAATTACTATTCATTCGGGCATTGAGTACATTCAGTTCATGCTCTCTTCATACATGTGCCTAGAGATGTTGAAAATAACGATTTTTAATGTTATGCTCTTATATGCTCGGCAAAGCCTCGGGAAATTCGTGCTTCAATTTTTAGATTGTAATACCAAAGTCTGGCCTTTGGGGCATTATAGTTTTTTTAGTAGAAAAAAAGATTTGAATAGCAAATTTTTCTATGCTTTTTTTCATTTTTTCAGTTTTTTTTTCGTAGCGAAAGATTGGGGGTTGCAAATAACAAAACCTTTTTTTGCCATTTGACATGCCCATTTCTTCGGGCTTATCAAACTCAATCACTCGGATATCGAAGATGAAATCGTGAAATATTCATGAAAAATTTAACCTTAAATATATCAAAAAATATTGATATCACAATTTTATATGTTTATGGGAGTCAAAACTCTTATTTACTTTCTGGAATTTATATAGCACAATTTCATTTTGAACAATGCAGTTGATGCCGTTTTGTTTGCACTGATAACTCCAAAAGTTGAAAAAAAACTGGTTATTTTTGACATAAATGCAGTGTTTAAGGCATGTTATTAGAAGTTTGGATAATTCGTTTTTTAATAATTGCATTCTATGCATAAAAGCTTTATTTGTGTGTGTTTTACCAGTTCATCGTGCTTTGAGTATGTGATATTTATTGTTGAAAATATGGATTTACCAATATGATAATACATTATTTTGGCATGTAAAACGTGTCTTAATTAGTCCCAACATGTCTTCACATGGCACACACTCATCGTGTGTTTGACCTGTCAACAATATTTATTAACATGTTTAACATGTGCAGTATTTATAAATGCATGTACATACATGAACAATGACATGTTATTGGTATGTTAACACATATCTTAGGACATTTAAAACTATCTTTCTCCACATGTAACATGTGTTATTTGCGAGAATGTTACCAAATTACAAATCCCGTTGTTCTTTTAAACATGAAACTACACCAAATGAACTCTTGGCCACAAATGTTTAGGGATTTTTCTTAATGGAATATAGTTTTAATAGATGATTGAATTGCATTTATTTTGTTTGATAGCTCAGGATTGTGTTATATTTTAGACTGATGTTGGTCTTTTTTATCCAATTAGTTTGTTCGCACATGACAAGTTGTTCCATAATTTTGATATTCATCAATGAAACTGTCTACTTAAATACATTTTAGAGAATTTTGTTTTTCTACAAAACTTTCATTCGTTGTTTGTTCTTCAAAAATTCATTTCTGTATTTTTAGTCTTATAGTAGGCCTATGCACTAAAACATTTTAAACATTTTTTAGAAAGAGGGTCGAATTTAATTTCTGTTGAATCTTACATGTAGTTAAAGCAAAGTTAAGTTAGACCTAAAAGCTAAAGTGATGTTGTACCTTTTGATCCTATCATATCATGTGTTCGCACTTGACAAGTTGCTCCTCAATATTGTCCATCATATTGATATGCGTCAATGAAACGTTTTTTCTGCTAAAGTACTACTAAGGATGTTTAATTTTTCTTGCAACTTTTCATTCAACAGTTTGTTTTTAAGTATGCATTTCAATCAAACATGTTGCACAAGTACACCGGTTTTATTGAAATGAATGCGCATTTTCCTCAATGAAAATATGTTAAAATTGGATTAAATTACATTTTTTGTCAATGTGAGATAAAGCAGGTTTGGGTCAGACGTTGAACTTTTTCAACTTATCAATTCGTATATTGACCCCTGACAAGTTTTCCATCAACATTGTCCGTCACATTGATATGTGTCAATGAAACTTTTTTCTGCTAAACTCCTTGTCAGAAAATTTATTTTGTTCTTCAGGTTCTTCAGCAAATTTCCATTTTTCAACGAAAAAAAAAAATTTTTTTTGGTAAAACCCACTTCCATTATGCATTCAGCCAAAGTCCTAAGGATAGCTTCTTTCCCAGCAAATCTTTACTTTTAGGTCTTTAAAAAGGATTCCCTTAACGGTCGTATTCAAATTTCACGAGAATACCTTTTTTCTTCTTTTGCTTCAGTAAAAATAAGAGTTGCTCGTTGAAAAGGGTTGTTAGTGTGAAATGGTGATTTCACTTTTACCACTATGTATAATGCAGCAGCATCCCATATTCAAGATTGAATAAAAGTGTTGGGAAAAGTGCTATTTTTTCCCTCCTCTCCCACTCTACTCACCCATCACGTGTCCCTATAGGGGCCTACGTCGCCCTTTTGACATTACTTAAATCTCAGATATGTGCATTGAGAGAAAAATAAGAGATCCTTTTATAAAATCATTGCTAGGCCAAGAAAATAAGACTTCTTCTGCTCCTGTTTTACACAAAAGGTGAAATCGGCGTGTGTTAGCTTTACTTCAGTGCTTTTTAAGTGAAAATCTAGGAGGCAAAGTGCGACCTTTTCAAAATATATTTTCAATTTTCTTCCTACTTCGTGCTTGATTTTATTAATGACTGGATTTTACTTTTTCTTAGATCCCTTTAAATTTAAGAAAAAAATGTGAATCTATGTTGCGTTATTTCTCCTAAGATAGTGTCAGTGGTCCATTTTCTATATGGATTTTTATTTTATGAAAGAATTTGCATAAAATAAATATTGCATTTTTTATTTCTTTAGAATGGAAATATTCAGATATTGTAATTTTAAGTTCACAATTTAAAATAAACGTGTTAATTTTACACGAATTAAAAATGTTGTCTTACTCTTTACACGCATTGTTCGTTAGATGGGATGTACATTTAAAAAAAAATACAATGAATTTTAAAGTTTTTCTAATTTCTAATGTTTTTTTAATTTGGGTTGATGGATTACACCCCCCTACCACATGGCATTTATTTACTGTTAGTAGGGTACTGAGTTGAATTAAATTGAATTACCCTTTGAAATTTTGATAATGTTAATAGCCTACAAATGAAATTATTGAAAACATGTTATTGTAAATGTAGGCTATACCTAGCTTTGAAAATGTCTCTGCTAAGTTGGCTTCACGTTTTTACTATAAATGCGCAATACATGTACTTACATGTTCTACTAAGTTGTTCAAGATATTTAATATTTTATTGTAAACATTTCAAATAACTTGAAAGTTAGGTGCTATTTTTTGTTGTTAAGTTTGCAGGTTTTTTATATTTAAATAAATTAGTAACTTTTAAACAAAACAACACTTAATTAGTACAGTAACTGTGCAGTCACTGTACACAGGTGGTCACTATACAAAAAATGTCTCAATTAAATTAAAATAATGAACATGTGCACTACACTTATACACGTAGTAAAAAACCTCAAAACCAAGCAAGTACAGAATCATCATGTATAAGGGTTAAAGCAAGATGTAACGTGACTTCTGTTATCTGGTCACTTTTTAAGGTACATTAGCAATGTAAAAATTGCAAAAAAGACAACGCACACACACTGGTCACTGTATACAATAGACAGGTGGTCACTGGTCACTGTACAGAGACTTTTTATGAAGGAAATGTACACTAGAAAAAACTATACACTAAAAAGGGGTCAACATAAACAGGGGGTTACTATTCAAAGTTGGTCACTTTTCCAGGTTTTACTGTACTTCAGTCTAAAAGCATGCTTCAAATAATATTTTCCTTATCAAATTAGATCGATTTTTAGATAAACAGATCATTTAAATGTTTCTTTACATGTAATTAAACACGAGAGTTGATGTTTTTAACATTTACATTATTTGATATGAATTTACGAATACATATTTTTTCAAAACAATATGTTTTAAATACAGGGTTCCCCCAGACCTGGAAAACCAGGAAAAGCTGGAAAAGTCAGGAAAGTCAGGGAAGAATGGCTTATTTTGAAAAAGTCAGGGAAATTCAACGCAGTCACGGCGATTTTGGGCCCATTTTCCGAGTAGAAATGTGCGACAAATTTCCACATTTTTTGAGTACGAATTTGCAAAATTTTCCACCTTTTTGAGTACAAATTTGCAAAATTTTCCACCTTTTCCGAGTACAAATTTGCAAATTTTTCCACTTTTTCCGAGTACAAATTTGCAAATTTTTCCACCTTTTCCGAGTACAAATTTGCAAAATTTTCCACCTTTTCCGAGTACAAATTTTCAAAATTCTCTTGGTTTTCCCAATTCAAATTTTCCACATTTTCCGAGGACAAAATTGCGCTTTTTCTCACTTTTTCCGAGGACAAATTTTCAACATTTTCCGAATAGAATTTTTTTAAATTTAAAGAAAAATTCTTTGTTAATTTTCAAAATTGTCGTTTGAAATTAAAAAAAAAATTTCCAGTGTCAATTTTAGAAAATTTCAATTTTTTACGTTGTTATTGGTCAGGGAATTTTTTTTGAAACCTGGAAAAGTCAGGGAAAGGTCATGGAATTTGAAAATGAAATTTCTGGGGGAACCCTGAATTAATAAATAGTTTTTATTCCGTTTATATTAATATGTTCCGTTTGTAAACTTAATTTATTCTGATTTGGGATTGACAAACAGTAGTTGTGAATGCGTCGTTAAAGTCATGGTCAGTCAAAATTTACCAGCACAACTAAGGTAAATGCGATGTCCTCTGAAGCTTGCCAACTTAATGAGCATCCTTGCCTCGATTAAAACTTCGTCATGTTTTGATCTTATCTTCATATTTTTTTGACCAAGGTCTTGGCAAAAGCCTTTTTAACAACACGCTTCTTGCACTTTCATTGAAGGTGAACTCATTTGGGTGTAAAGTCAATTAAATTTTTTTTCTTCTACGAAATGAAATCTAATTAATTTTTTTTCTTCTTTTCCGGTTTCATCCACTTAACGTACTTTTTATGTTTAATTAATGCAGCTATGTTGTCGATTTAATTGTCTCTAGTTTACACTTCTCAACAATATAACTGTTTATAAGATACTTCCATACTTGAAGAAATACTACTCTTTAATGATTCTCGATGCAGTTGATTAATTTAGAAATGTAAATAAAACGGAGAATTTATAAGGGAATTACGGAAAATGTCACGTGATCTTTAGCTTTTTTTCTTCTTTACTTTTTAATTTTATTAGATCCGCGTACATGTATAGAAAAATTTCAAAGGAATACCAAAAAATATTGAAATAAAACGTTTATTTTTACATTTATCTAAATTTACTGCAGGTACACCAAATGTTTTTTTTTTTTAATATAAAGACATCTGTAATTTTTTTAATGTAGACATGTACATGCATATCAAAATTAGTTATAATCATATTTTTTTTTGTAGAAATTGTTGGAATGTATGTTTTTTTTTGCAAATTATATAATATTTCAAACATTTTTTTATGTAATTTCTTTGTAATTTTTCTACATCTTTAATTTTTGTATCATATATTTGATGTACTCTGTCAGAAGATTTACGAATAGCACTTACATTAGCAGTGGTGAAGTCACGTGCGCAAAAGGAATGCCTTGATTGGTTAAAAAACAACGATAACTTTTTGATTTTTTGTTCTTAAATTAATCAGCGCATCCATTTTGCACACGTGACTTCTCAACTGTCAAAAGTACCATTCGTAAAACTTCTGTCTGAGTACTATGTGAGACAGGGATCAGGCAAGCTTTGGGGCAACACGTTTTATTTCACGGATGGGGACGTTGCGCTTACAGGCGCGCTGGTAATCGAGGCT
>JAQGBX010008119.1:0-10795 GCA_034698745.1 Megaphyllum sjaelandicum
GGCTTGACCCCCCTACCATATGGCATTTAATTGCTGACTGTAGGGTACTGAGTTGAATTGAATTGAATTGAAGTGCACCTCGTGTTAATACGCTTCGCTGAATTTTTCACTTTGATGCATTTTGATAAGTAGGCTATTGCAACACAGGTACATGTTTTTCCAACTTTTTCAACATTTTTATATACATATTTATTTAACTGATTTTAAGCCTCAACTGAAGCCTCAGATGATGCATTTTAAGCTTTACTTTTTTAATTAAGGTAGTACATTGCTGTTTTTCTGATATCATGTTACTATGTTATAGCACACTAAATAGATTACAAAACAGTGAAAACATGACTTTGACACGCAATTGGAAATTAAATCATTCGTGACTTGCTGAGAGTGACCATGATTGTGGGAGCCATGATTGTTACAGATATTTTTTTCCTATTTTATTGTTAATTTACCATTGTTTGTGTTTGTCTTTACAAAAAAAAACTTATTATATAAGCCTAAGAAATTGAAATTTATGAAGCCAGGCAGGCAACAATGGACAAGCTTTCATCGTCTTCAAATATTTAATTTAAACAAGCTCGACAAACTATGAATGGCAGATAACCAGGATCTTCAAAATAATGTAAAATATAAATATTCTTTTCTGCAGCCCGACATATATGACCGCTTTTTTAAAATCAATACTCGTCATAAATGCAAATCAAGTGCATAAGATAGGCAATTTCCAAAAAAAAAAGATTCAGTAATATTTGGCAATATTTCTAGTTGTATTAATATATAGGCTACACGTCAACTTATGGACAATTAATGTAGTGCAAGAAAAAATCTTGTCAACTGCCAGCACATGACATCGTAATAAAGTTGTCTTCAATTAGCGTGGTGCTACAACAACTATTATGTCATCAAGGAATTATGCAGCGCATGTGCATTCACAACACAGACACCGCGTTTACCATTACAAGATAATAATGCATAGCACGCACTACATAAAAACAGCTAAATTACAGATCAGGTTGCCCAGCCCAAGGTTGCATAGTTCATAACCTTTTAATCTTTACAAAACAAAACAGTTGCTACTGTCCTATGATTTATTACCATATAAAATATATATTTATACTAATCGTTAATTAACATGAACATTTTAAATTGTAGTAAGCAAACCCTGATAATTTCAACTAAAACAATATAAACGCTGTGATTATATAATAATAATAAGACCCAGCAATCAAAGAAATTACTTTTGTTTAAAACATGTCCTTAATAATACAATAACATTTCCTTTGTCTTCCAATACATAACAAAATGATTAGGCTGGATAACTTCAAAAATCGTTGCGTTTTTAGGAAACATTTTTAAATGTTATAAATCAAATTCTCAATTAAGTTTGAGATAATTCTAAAATTAAGATCAATACTTGTTTTTAATTGTGATAAAATCGAGCCAGACAAGTATGAATAATTTTAAAGTTTAGCAACTTATCGAAGAAATTTAAACGTGATTGTTATTGAAAATCTTTTAAAAGGTACACAAAATAAGAGATATATGCCTAGTTTAAAAATAATTACTTTTCAACGGCATACACATGTAACTACATTTATTTAGTTCTTAATGCAATTATAATTTTTACAAATGATCAATCAATAACTTTTGTGTTTTCTTAATAATGATGCATACACATGTAGGCTACGTGTGCTTGAATATGGTGCATTTTAGTTATATCTTGATATCGTTCTTATCATATCTTCAATCGTTAATACACCTGTTACCGTTTTTATCTGCTATATAATTATACGATAAATTAACAATGTTATCCAATTATTTATATTATAGCAAGTTAGCAATTTTCTATGTTTAACCATCTTCATTTTTTTTTAATTTTAATACAAGGAATTTCGTAGGTATGAAAACGACGCTATTTGCAAATAGTAACAACATTTATTTCCCCATTTCATGTATAAATGAAGTGATTAATGTGTCGTCAAATGATGTCATTCATGCAAACTAAAGACTTTTTTCTCTAATGAATAGCGTCTTCAGCTTCAAGTTAATAATTCATCGTGCAATGAGTAGATACCTCAAACTATTAGACAAGAAAGTCTGTGTCAAACAGTGTGATAGCATCTCGACACTGCACTAACTAGATTTAATTGCAACAATTATCTGTGAATATATTAAGATGTTGTACAGATATAAATAGGCAAGTATTACAGCTTCATATACAATTGTACGTGCTCGCACAAGAATACAGAAATGGCATCGACTGAGGGAAACGGCAATGTGAACCACGATGAAGTATATCTGGCTCTGACACCACTGATAGCCATCATGCGAATCCACGGCCTGTTTCCAATCCCCACCCATTTATATCGAGAAAATAATTTCCAAAGCGTGGTGTGTGATTTAAAATTTAGCTGGGGGTCAAAATTGCTGCTTTTCAGCACAATTGCAATTAGCGGAATAGTCTGCTGCTTGTATTTCGTTATTCAGGACTATGCTCTTTGCATGTTCCTGACCGACCCATTGGAAGCTTTCGTTATTATCCTAAACTCATCCCTCATGAGCTTTGCAGCTGCCACAAATGTCATTAAGATGGTTTCTCAAGGGCCATATTGGAGAGAATATTTCATTCAATGGCAAAAATTGGATAGCTTGTTGGGTATAATTTTGGATAGTAAACTCAGTAATTATGTCAAATTTGTTTCCATAGCTTATACGGTGTACGCTGGCACGGCCCTAGCAACTGTGTTCTATGCGATCATTTTGAAATATACCGGCCCCGTTACGAAAGATAATACTGGTGATGGATTTGTGCTCGGCTTAATTTGTTACAGCATTTTTCTAAACGGATGTCAACTGTTGCCAGAAATACTTTTTACTTGCTTTTCCTTCGCAATAAATGTGCGATTTGCAGTTCTCACGCAAAAGATTAATCAAATTTCCGAAAAAACATTATCAAAAACTAACATCCAAACATTAGAAATTGCTGTGGAACTGGAGGAGTCGAGAATCGCTTTTCAAAATTTATTGGATATTGTCAAAAGAACAGCATCTATCATGGGCCTACCTATTCTATGTTGCGTTATTGTCACTTCTACCTATATGTCTACGATCGTTTTTATGTTCTTCTATCAGTCTTTGGCCAACCCTGGGGTCGCCTTCACAAAAGCGATTTATTCTAGTGTTTGTCTCCTACGTCTTATGTCTATATGCTTCTTTGCTGATGAAATCAAGAGAAAGGTAAGGCTACCACCACATTTAATCATTCTATGCAACCCACATTATCCTACACGCCTGAACTGACATTATGTTATATAAATGTTTCCAAAACTTTTTTTTTGGACTACTACCCCTTTTTAAAATAAACATTTCATCATTTCTGCACCTCTTAGGAAAAATGTTTAATCATTGCCTCCCTTTAAGAGTAAATATTTCATCAGTGCCCCATCTATTAAATCAGCAAAAATAATATATGAAGATCCAAATGTAATACGAAACTACCAATCATTATGCGAAGTGGGTGCCAATTTGTATTTTTTGCTATTTTGCATGTACATCCCTTCCCGTCCAAAGTCCTCAAGGAAGGCAATATTTCCCACTTTTTTAATTACTGCATTGAACATTGGTTATATATCTGTGAGAAATTTGCGTCACTTTGAAATTATTTAAAGAAACTACTTTTTATATCCAGTTGCGGAAATTGAAAAGGGCTATTTACCTAATCCCTGCAATTAACATCTCCCAGAAATGTTCTGAAGAGGTACTGTATGTTGTTATTTAAACTACTGGTTAGTATATTTTGTTTCAATTTGAGAACAGTTATTTTTAATTAGCTCACATTATTCATGACTTGTGCCACGAAATCGTCAGTTTCGATTACAGGCTACGAGTTTATTGCGATTGATAAAGAACTTCTCAATAAGGTATGACAGCATGGCTAATTTAAATTTACAGTACAATGTATATAACGCTAAAAATAAAAAAAATTCTAAAATCCTGTGTATACGAAAGTTCATAAGAGCCATACCAGCTTAGACATAAAGACAGTTCAAGACGTAAAATTTAAATGATTTGGAAAAAAAGCCATTTTTTTAAAGCCGACGAAGCTGTATTAAACACATGTATAATTACGCAATTGTTACTAATTTTCAAATAAAAATTAAAAAACAATTTTTTATTGTTAACTTGAAGCGACACTTACACGTTCTATTTTCTTCAAAAACATGTACGTTGTCTAAATAAATGTTACAGCAACCCTTCTAGATGAAACACCAATAGTTTTCTAATGTACCATAAGATGATAACACATACCTGTACTGTCAGTTCACTGCATTTATGATGCACATGGTACTAAATCATTTGACAATAATTCGTGAATGTACATGCACAGCCATTTAAATAAATAATGCTTGCATTCATTGCAAGTACTGTCCTTACATGTACTGTAAGTTATTTATGTACCGTACATATTTCAATATGTATGTTGTATTTACACTTATTACAAAATGTACGTGTGACATTACCTTAGTAACTCAATTTTAGACATTTCTACGAAGTTTTCGGTGTTTTATCTTTCGCAACAATCTCAAAAAATGTTCACATCTCGGTTATTTAGGAAAATAAAACGATGATACACAAGGAATTTTATGAATCTGTTACTATATTTGCTTGTAAAGTACAGGTGCTATTTAATTATTTCAACGAGTATATCCTAAAGTTTTGTTATATCTAGGTCTACACGTGTACGTGCATGTAGGGGATCGCGCTTTTGGTATTTAAATTGATATATAACTGTACATACAGCATATTGAAATGATCCACCTTATTTAGAATGATTTTTTGCAAAAAAAAATAGTTATTATTTCGAATTTAAAACTGACAGAAAGCGTAAGCTACTTTTCAAAAACCTTATTCTATTTTCCTTGGAAATACCAGATTATTTTAAAAAAAATGGGTATTAATAAAATATTAACAACATGCACAGGTCGTAATCCACGTTCACATCTCTTTTGTACATATCACTAAAACATTGTTTTTTGCATATAATTATATTAACCAACAATTCGCATAATTTTTTTTTCTAGGTTGCAGGAGCAATTCTCACCTACACTATTACAATTTTTGAATTTTATGAAAAAACAAAAGAATGACGAGCCCCTACAAAGTGATACAGATGCGGCATTACTACACATGCTATGAATTCACTACACTATTTCGCAAAACATGGAAGTTTGTTTCCGTTATTGCATGCCCAAAATGTCACCATATCACACGCAATTAAAGAAATCAATATTAATCTAATGCATTAATATTGAATATCACCATCATATCACCACTTTGAAAAAGGTGTACACAATAAACGAAAGCTTGCATCGATAAAGTGCAGTTTAACAACGGCATGTTACAGCTAGAATAGATAACCGCACATTTATTGTTGACAAGTTGAGTTTTTTATATTTCAACATGCAAGTACATGTATAGTTAAAAGTAAGAAAAGCGACTATGACTTAACTAATGTGAAAATCTTCTATACATATATTCAGCAAATGAAATCTGACAGTTTATAAAGTTGGTATAATTTCCCTTATTATGCATAAGCTGCAATGTAAAGTAAAGGTAAATTACCCTCTTTTGTTTCTGATAACGTTGAATTTAGTAGTTTTTATTACGTTTAATGTACTAATTCACTGACAAATTTTTGGTTATTTTAATATTTATGATTAAGTAAAGCATCAAAATGTAAAAATGATATACAAGTATAATAAATTGTTACACATCTTAGGGTATTTCAACAATGATTCAGAGTTTCTTCAGGGTAAACAGATGGACGGTTTCGGGTCTATTTTTATAAAGTTCACAATGCAGCCTTTTAAATGTAACTGGTAAAGCGCTCAGTAAATCATTTCCAAAAGATCATGGCTTAAAAGATTATTCACTATCGCGAAAAATATGTCAAGGAATCAAAACAAGCCAAATGATTATAACCTGCATCAAATTAAAAAAAATGTAAAGAGATATTGTTGAACTGCTTGGCATCGTATTTCGAACTGTCTAGTACATCATTAAAACTTGAACAAATTGTGATGAGCC
Organism: Megaphyllum sjaelandicum; assembly: GCA_034698745.1. Taxonomy (NCBI): domain Eukaryota; kingdom Metazoa; phylum Arthropoda; class Diplopoda; order Julida; family Julidae; genus Megaphyllum; species Megaphyllum sjaelandicum. Next base: position 6,085 of record JAQGBX010008119.1, read on the forward strand.
ATCAATTTCGTGGAGAATGTGTGGTCAAAAATCAGTATTTAATAATAATTATTAAATAATTATTATCTAATAATAATAATTATTATCCGAGGCTGTTTAGCTGGTCTAGGCTGCAGCAATGCTGCTCAGCAATAAAATATAACAAGTGGAGCATACTGAATGACCGGATTATCCCATCAACAGTTTCTTTCTTCCATGAAATGGACCAAATGGAGGGTCATTGGGGAGAAGAATCTAAAAAGTGCTTTAACTCTATAATCTCCACAACCGAAAATGTTAATGAAATGTAATTGTTGCTAATCTGTTTAAAGTTAAACATTCCTACATTTGCACAAGCTCAAGAAAACAATGCCACGATGAAATCATGCTGTATAATCAGGTCTTAACGTGATCCAACGAAAAATTTAGGGAGGTGCGACTTTTTGGTTAGGCAAAGAACTCTCTTGGGCTGGTGAGAATAGGAAAAAATATTAATGAAATAACTACATCGAATTATTAAATGGGTTCCTTAATATTCATGTAATTAAAGAAAAAAAATTCACCATTTCCGTACCAGCTAGCTAACTTTTGGACATAAAAGATAGCAAAGTAGAATATTTCGCAAGATTTCCTTGTCAAGTCTCAACTTATGTCATTCATTTAAAGTTGTGACGTATTAGTGTTTACACTAATAAATGTGAGGTTCCTTCGGGGCTCATTAGACAAAATCCGCCATTTTTGTTCTCAAAAAGATGCTTTTAACCACACACCAAAATTTTAATAGAATGATTGTTAAATGCACCTTTTAAAATTGATTTAAAAGCATTTACATATTGAAAGTTTATAGGTAATAAATACATGCATTCAATACGGCGCATCTACAGTATAAACGATTTTCATATTTGTGAGTATTGCTACTACCTATTTAATAAGTGGGAAACTCCCAGTCGGCAAGTATTTATCAATAGAACTAACATTTTCTCATGTAATGCATTATTAAAGTGGTTGTGCACATGTCATCAAACGTCGGCCACTTGCAAAAGCTAACTATCCCAACGGCAGGGTGTTTTTTGTGTGTTTCAGATTAATAATTCACACATGTTGAGAAAGCAAGTAGCAGTTAGCCCAAATTATTGCAATGAGATAACAGGATTCACAGCAATCAATTGTGAATATATTAAGATTATGTCCAGCTGCAGATATAAAGAAGCAAGCATTCCAACTTCGTATACAGTATTATTCAGAAATGGCATCGTCTAACATTGCAATGCATGGGCTGATGCACGATGATGTATATTTGGCACTGACGCCATTGACAAAGATAATGCGAATCTACAGCCTGTTCCCTATCCCTGCTCATTTCCGCCAAGTTGGAAACGTTCAAAGGGTGGACTTTGATTTAAAACCATATTGGAAATCAAAATTGCTACTTTTAAGCATAATTGTGTGTTGTGGGTTAATGTGTGGCTTTATTTTGTTAACTAAGGACTATGCCTTTGGCCTGTACCGCCAAAATCCATTGGAAGCTATTCTTATAGTCCTTAACACTGGACTCATGACGGCAGCAGCAGTCATAAATGTAATTAGCATGGTCGCGCAGGGGCCGAAATGGGGTGAATATTTCGACAAATGGCAAAAATTGGATAGATTGTTGGGTATAACCTCGGATGGAAAACTCGGTAACTATGTAAAGTTTGCTTCTGGAGCTTTCATTATTTACTTTGGCACGACCATATTGGTGACGCTGTATGCCGTCATTGCGAAATATACTCATTACGTTGAGGAAGATATTACGGGTGATGGATTTGCAGTCGGATTATTTTGCTACAGCATTTTTTTTAATGGATGTCATCTTCTGCCAGAACTACTTTATGCTAGCCTTTCCTGTGCAATCATTTTGCGATCTTCCTTTTTCACGCACAAAATTAATCAATACCGGTACGTCAAAAATAAATTCGCAAGTACCGGTATCGAAAAATTGCAAATTGCCAAAGAACTGGAACAGTCAAGAATGGCACTTGAATGCTTATTGGATATTGTCAAAAATACAAACGCTATTATGGGCCCAACCCTTCTAGGTTGCGCTATTATAACCGGTGTAATTATGTCTACGACCGTTGTTATGATCTTCTATGAGTCTTTCACCAATCCTGGGGTCATGTTCTCGAAAGCAATTTATAATTGTGTTTGTTTTCTACGTCTCTTATGTATATGCTTCTTTGCGGATGAAATTAAAATTAAGGTAAGACTACCAAAGTATTTAATCGTTTTATACAACCCAGATTACAACGCAATACAGTCGAGCCTCTTCAAGACGAAAGTCAAGTCAAAATTTGTTCGATACAACCGAAGTTCGTATTATCAGATGCTGGTCTTCATTGAAAGTTGATTCGTACTATATCAGAAATTTGTATTAACGATTTCGCCTTAATAACCGAGGTTTAACTGCCGTCTATAAAATACGCATGCAGGGCTCCCCCAGAAATTCCATTTTCAACTTCCCTGATTTTTTCAGGTTTGAAAAAAAAATTACCCTACATGACCAATGACAATGTGAACAATTGACATATTTTGCAAAATCGACACTGGAAAATATTTTTCACGATTTACTAACGACAATTGTATGAATTAACATAGTGAAAAATAACATTAAATGTTTCAAAAAAATTTAAAAATGTGCATGAAATTCTGTTAAAAATGTGATGATTTTGTATTCGACATATGTTCGAAAATGCTGCAATTTAGTCCTTATAGAAAATGTGAAAATTTAAAAAAAATTTATACTCAGAAAACCTAGAGAATTTTGAAAATTAATTTTTTCTCAGAAAACCTAGAGAATTTTGAAAATTTGTACTCGGAAAATGAACCTTGAAATGTAGAAGTCTTAATTTTGGATCGCCATGACTGCATGTGTTGAATTTCGCTGACTTTTCAAAATAGCCATTCTTCAGACATTTTCAAGTTTCCTGACTTTTCCAGGTCTGGGGGAACCCTGACATAAAGCGGCATGATCTTGTTTATATATGATAAACAATGGTTAAATCGTCGTGAATAATTTCATTATATATAGTTTAAAAGTATTTTACCCAACTTTTCTCTATTTCCAGTTGCAGAAACTGAAAAGGGCTGTATATCTTATCCCTGCAGTTAACATCTCACAGAAAAGTACTGAAGAGGTACACTGACATTTAAACAGTTATTTTGATATACATAGAGTAAATTAGATGTACTGTATAGTTATACATACAATAAATATATATATATATATATATATATTAAATAAGTAAACATATTTATCTAGCTCACGTTGTTCTTGACTTCCGTCAAGAATTCGTCGGCTTCGATTACAGGCTGCGGCCTTGTCAGCATTGATAAAGAACTTTTCAATAAGGTATATGATATAATTCTTTATTTACAGTGTATGCTATTTGTATCGTAATAAAATAGTTAGCCAGCAGTGGTATTTAACGGGGCTATAGCCTATGCATAACTGTTGACGTCAAAAACGAAAATGTGCAAATGTAATTACTCCAAAAATTTAAAATGTTTTCTTACAAATTACAACTGTCTCACATATTCGCATACCTATATCATCCATTTTTATATCAATGTTAAAAAGGTGCTAATTAACGTACCATGTCACGAAAACGTGCAGTCGATTTATTTTATGTAGAGCTAAGCCCTTAAAATCAGGAAGATGGCCTTTGAATTACTTTTTCATGTATAATATTTAAAGTCTCGGATTCCCTCAGAACACAAACAAATCACACGTTGGTAACAAAGGGGGTAATGCCTGTAACTATGCAATTATACCATATAGGGTTAATACTCAGGTGTGTGTGTACAAGCGACATAAATAAGACAACCATACAAGTTCCTTAAAGGGCATACACTGTATATAAATGTACAGTAGACGTACAGTATGTAGGCGAAACAATATTTTTTCCAGTAAGAGTATGCAAAAAATAATCTTCTCTACATTGTAAAGTTGAAATTGTTCATACTTTTCACAGCAGTCTAAAATAAGTTACTTGTCCCAGGTTATTTTAGAAAAAAAATATTGAGAGAAGTGAAGCAAAGTCTCCTGAAGTCTCAATAAAGAAGTATAGATGCAATACTGTTATGAGTCTTCTACGAAATGTGGGCGAATTTACATTACCTCGTGGGGGAGAATATTTGTTTGTACAAAGGCCAGACCTTCAACACGCACAACACAAAGTTAAATTTGCACTCCCATTTTTTGATTGGTAGGCGAATTAGCACACAGTATAGGTATCATTTCAACTCAACCAAGGTCACATTGCAGTGCTGCTACATGGAAAGAATTTCTTTAGACAACTTGAATAATAATTTAAAACTGAGAATAAGTGAATTTATCAAACATTCCTTCATTTCTCCTGTACGATTTTATTGAAATAAGCTTACTTGTGACAATTTAATGTCCACGTTGGTACATAAAGGTGTCAACTTACCAAGGAAACAAATTGAAATGCAAGTTTCCGAATTGGGAGCTTTCAATTACATTAACTTGGATTTCCAGTTCAAGTCCTGTCTTAATATTACTGTACTATGAACATACTTATTTTACCTATTATTACATGTACTTTGTGAGGTCTCGGGTAGCCTTCGAGACTTAAGAAGGCGACCCAGACCCTAAAAGAAGCGAGTTCGACACAAACTTAGGTTTCGCTACCATGGGGTTTATTCAAAATGACAAACATAGGGGGGCGAA
>JAQGBX010008120.1:0-10795 GCA_034698745.1 Megaphyllum sjaelandicum
ATTATCTTAATTCACACAAAGTGTAATTATCGAAATTCTCGATAAATTCATTGAAACTTGATCGTTTGTTTGGATGATATGGTCACTGAGTTTTTTTTAATTGACAATTTAATCCAAAAAAAAAACAAAAAACAAAACAGAAATAATTGACCAAAAAATATACACTATCTATCTTAATTCACACATAGTCTAATTATCGAAATTCTCGTGAATGAACATTCGTGAATGAACGTGTTTTGTCGTTCATTTCGAACGACCCAACAGTAGTTGTGACGAAAAGTTAAACCAAAATAGTGCACCTGGGGTGTATTATTTGGCACTGAAGGCCAAATAGTACACCCTGGGAGCACTATTTGTGGGGGGTTCTCTATTAGGCACCGTACGGTACCAAGCAATATTTCAAGTTAACGTAATTTGAAATAAATTTTTTGTTTTCACTGAATTTATTTCAAGTTGACTTGATGTTCATTGTCACGTTTCTAACGCTATTTCACGCGTAATTTTAGCCCATGCACTTTCCCTGAAGAACATAGCTCCCGCCATCTTCCATGGCGCTGTCTCCACATTCTCGCCTATTTGTTTTGAAATACCGGTAAGCATAGGTTGGTGTCGGACTGGTAATGTCTCGAATCCTCCTTGGCCGTAGAATCCCCGGATGGCATATCATTACAGCGGCTTTCGGATCGATGCACCTCGCGTTACCCAAGCTGTCACTAGATGGTGCTGGTTTCTTGTTTCTGGCAGCAAATCTCTTCATTTTGGTGGTATATCGAGTGAGTTTCCATCAACAGGATATTAGGATTGTAGAAGATTGAACGGAATGGTGATGGAATAGTGCATTTAGTTTGCAGTGGCTGGGTTATTGTGCGAGGGAAGTAGTGGGGGGTTTCACCCCCAACTCCCTCCCCCTCCTTCTCTCTCTCTCCTGCAGAAATCGATGGGGTTGTTGCCATTTTTATGTTGCACGGAGCACTAGTAGCTCGTATTATGGTAGGAATGAAAAGAAAAGTACTCGAAGGTCCTCAAAACGGCTTTTGTTTGGCGAATTATTGCTTGATGAACTCCGATGATCCATATCTCCCAGACCTCTTTGATTGACTTTATAATTAATGGAGATGGACGCCTTAATAGACACCAGCGACATTGCTGATCAACAGTTTGCCCCACGAACCCTCCTGACCATCAAAATAAGAACGCTAATAACGTATCGCATGTTTGGAAAATTAATTTCTGCCTAATGCCGCGTGATAATGACATATCACGCTGTTGTTACGCGGTAGTTTTCTGGCGCTAGAGGGCGTTTGCACGCTTCCGCTATAACCGGATGCCACTTGCTCGTTGACCGCTAGCGTGTTTACTTACAGACGGCCGGTGATTGCAGAGAAATGCAATGCAGTTGAAAATGCTTGTATGTGTAGATTACAAGATGAGTAATAAATGAGTAATTAATGAGTGATAAATTGCGTTTTAAAATGCATGCAGTCTAAAGATATGTGTTCTTGTTTTTTGCATTCTCGCGTCAATATATTTCAAGTAGTTTTTTTTAATGAATTTTAATAACTCAAAATGGATTTTAAAATGCGTTTTAATAACGTAAAATATATTTTTTTAGTGCAGAAATGGGTAATTAGCGAGGTACATGTGCATAACAATGGGGATGAATGGCGATTTGATGGAAATTGCTCGAACATATCGTGGAAACTTAAATGTGTTATAACTTACCATATGTTATTAATAAAGGACACATTCATCTACTTTTATTTAGTAATTATTTGTAAAAAGTGGTATAATTGGTTGTTAAAGGGCCATTTATAACCTCGTAGAGTTTATTTTTTTGCAGATAAGGCCAAATTTGACAGAAAGGTTTTGCAATTCAAAATTTGTTTTGAATTGCTTTGAAATCATGTTGAACCTAAGGTTCTTATTTTTTTTATATAAAATGTTTAAAATTTTCGATGAATTATTTTAGTAATTATTTATTTCAATGCTTTTAACATGTTTAACACGTAACGTAAAATACAATACATTTCTTAAAGATGATCGGATGATACGGACATCGGAGGCTCGAATGACTTGACATACTGTAGTTGATATTAAAATTTCATGAACACAATTTTCAATATTGTTAAAAATAAGAAATTTGTCAAACAAAAGATGATGAACATACCAATGTAACAACATGGAAACTTAACACCATGTTTAATATTTTGTTTCTTTCTATTGTCGTCAGTCATTTCGACATTATGAATTAGCCTAATTTGTTGCTATCGCATTTCTACGCATTCAAATATCACGTGTCCCCATTTTTATTTCTTTAACGAAATTCACCATCGTGCCCGTAATTTGTTTACGTTTTCAGGATGTTTTTTTTTTAGAAAATTTTTCGTCAATATTTCATGTCGCATTTTTATTTCCGCGTTGGATATATTTTTTTTCTCCAAATATTAACACAAGAGGAAATTGATTAAGCATTTTTTAATCGATAGGTTGACCTAGACTGCGTAAATAATCAATAACTAGTCCTTTTTTTATCTCTACACTCGATCCTGTTTTGATTGAATTTTTGGAATTTAATTTCGTTTCGAAAAAAAGCAAAAATGTTTCGCCTCCAAATTATAGAGATTGTTTTAAAACGCATTAGGCTCCGTAATTCCATAAACTCATTTTTTTACCTTTTCGCCAATTTATTTTCGACGAAATAAATTGACTTTCCAAAATGATTTGGCTTTCGTGCACTGCAGTATCGATTTTTCGGGTGGTTTTTGTCTGGCCATGGACGGCGCGTTTTGTCCATTTAGTAATAATTTTCGTATATATCTCTTAACTGGTGTGGTTTTGCAAAGTGGTCTGGGGCTCGGATTTATCGTAGTTCATACTTCGTTATTGCCGTGTGTTTTATGGGCAAACGCATTGTGTATTTCTCATAAATGTCATGAGGGAGTTAGGACTGTCTGTGGTTTTAATACACATTTTGGCAAGTGCTTGTTCGTGTGTAAAGCCCGCAAACAGTTTCTTTTTTCTGCTTTTCTTCCTCATTTTCTTATGTTTTTTTTTTCTTGGTTTTTATTAGCGTTTTATCTGTTCGGATATATCCGCGCGGGAGTCTAGCAGTCCAATCGCGTTTTTATTTCGTTAGTTTTCATTGATTTAACCATACATATTTTATAAACTTAATCTGGTTGTTGCTAGCCAACGTATGCGCCTATAAAGAAGTTTGGAGAAAGCAGTACAGCGCCTTTATTAAAAAAAAACGTGTCGAAACACGTAAATGACGTGTTTCTTGTGGTTTACTATACTCGGCATAAAATATACTATATGCATTAATGCTGGACATGTCTTGTTTTGTGCAATTCGTTAATGCGCTATACTTTTTTTTAGACATGATATGTTTTACAAACTTACTATATATCTGGTGGTTGTTAGTCGAACATGCGCCTATATGAAGTTCAGGGTATCCCCTGAGTTGAAAATGTCTGGAAAAGTCAGTGAACTTGGAAATGTCTGGAAAAGTCAGGGAGAAGTCAGGATAGAATGGCTTATTTTTAAAAAAAAGTCAGGGAAATTCAACCTAGTCATGTTGTTGCATTCCAAAATTAATGCTTTTACATGGTTAGCTCAGGGCCCATTTTCTGAGTAAAAATTTGCAAAATTGTCCACGTTTTACGAGTTCAAATTTGCAAAAAAATTTCTTCGCTTACCGTGTTCAAAATTTAAAAAATTTTCATGTTTGACGAGGACAAATTTACGAAATTGTCCACGTTATCCGAGTACATGGTTTTTTTTTAATTCTATTTAAATTTTCAAAATTGGCATTAGTAAATTTTGAAAAAATGTATAAATGTTTGACATTAGCATTGGTTAGGGAAATTTTTTTAAAACCTGAAAAATTCAGGGAAGTTGGAAATGAAATTTCTGGGGGAACCCTGATGTTAAGGGAAAACAGTACTGAGCATTTATTGAAAAGACGTGTCAAAACACGTAAATGACTTCCAATAAATTAAACTATGCATTAATTCTGAACATGCATGGTGCCGAGTTTTTGATTTTAGTTAAAATTGAGGAACTATATTAACGGCTTAAACATGTACACTATGTATGATAAAAGTATATATTTTAGTAACTACAGTGTACATGTATATATAGTAAAATATAAGCCCTTTATGAACACATTCTAGATAGGCCTAAATATTTTCCAAATTGTCTACATTGTAGTTGTATGACCACGCCATTCACGAATGATCATGATTCATGAGGTTAATAACATGCATGTTCTGAACATGTTTCTCAAGCGATTTCTCCCATGGTTATAGTAAATCATGTCACATGTAACGTCCCCATCTTCCAAAAAAACCAAAGCAACATTATATTTATTTAGTTCTTCTGCACCCTTTCCTGGGTCACATTATAGCCTAAATTGCGCTAAAATGTTAATCTTGGCCATAGTCCTTCTCCTGATGATTCAGTTGACCCGTTTAAATTCAATTCAAAAATGTTTACATAAAATAATACTTCAGAAGATAAAAAACCTACTTTTACATAGGCATAAATATGTTCTGAAATTTCTCAGCAGTGGCAGTCTATATGATAATATTTTTGTTTTTATGCCTTTTGTCTTACATACACATATCCATAGACTGGCTGAAGATAAGATATATCCGGTCTTATACGCGAGACATAAAGACATTTGCATATTGATGGAATATCTACTTTCTCGTAAACCTTTATATGTGTATTTTCCACACAAAAAAAATATGAATGTACGAATGCACGCCAAATCAAGATTATTTATTTATACGCGCCAGACTCGCACATATCAAGGTGGTTTATCATAGAGGTATAGAGTTAATTTTCCAGAGTTGGTCGATTGCCTACTTCATTTTTTTTTACCCGTTAAAAATAGCTGGAAATCAATATTGATTTACTAAAAATAAGATGCGTTTAATTGTTGTTGGCAGGCTGGATTATTTCGCTGACTTTGCGGTGCTAAATAACTGGCTTTTCGGCAAATAAGCCTCTTTTTGAGTTGGGCTAAATCCGTACCTTATTGTTAGGAAGGTAGCTGAAAATAAGTTCTGCTCTGACGTCTGCTTGGCAGTAAAATCAATTTTTAACACCCAACTCGCGAGCACTATAGTGACATTTATACTTTTTTGCTTTAATTTAGCAGCGTGTAGCACGAAAATATGAGCATTTGTTATGCGGATTGACCTACTTCAGAACCATTTGCAAAAATAAAAAAATAAAAAAAGGATTTTTTTTTGCAAATTAGTCTAATGGACCTTATGCAGATTTCATCAATTTTGCTTTTGCCTTTGACGTCAAAAATACGCTATATCGGGGATGCTTTATGCGGACATTTATACTTACGAGCTGTACTTTATAAACATGTACAGTTGTTTTTCGATTATATCTTGCCCTATTTGGTCGGCTCAAAGTATAACCCAAATAATTGCTTTAAATTTCGGAAAATGGCCAGTTCTAAAATTGGTCATACGGTATATCCTGTAAAATATTAACTTATCAAATTACTTTATAAATAGGTGTGCGTGTGTATACCTCTCGGGTAAATTGGACAAGCTTTTTTCTAAATTTGATTAGGTTAGGTCAGGTCGCAATTTTAAGAAAAAATCATTTAATTTAGTTCATAAAAAATGTAAGCTGCATGTTGTTGTTTTTTATTTTTTGTTATTATTTGCTTCGCATTTTTGTGTAGTTTTACATTTCTATGCAAATAGTAACCGTGGGATACCTTGCTGCCTTTATTTAAGGTCACACACAGGAATTTTTTCACTGGTCATGCCATGGTCAGTTTTAATAATTCATGTGCTGGATTTACTGTATAAGGACGTTCAAGTGAACGTTTTGGCAATATTTTTGTTTAGCAAGGTATGTAAGGCTTATTGGCTTATCTACACAGGTTATTTTACTTTTATTTCATGATGAAGGTTTATGTATAAGTACATGTAGTGTCCATGTGTAATGTGTATAGTTGTTTTGTTCCAAACGAACTCTTCATGAATAATCTGTAAATCAATTATAAGAATATATTAAAAAATGTTTATGTGCTTATACTGTATGTGCAAAACATGTACTGCTACGTGTATTTACTGAATATACATGTACATTAACGGAACTTAGACAAAAGCTTTACGAATCGTACTTTGGTATACATGTACAGTACATGTACAGTATAGTCGTGAAGTCATGACGTGTGCTCGAAGGATAGATTATTTGGTTTAAAAAATCAGCGATAGCCTTGAGTGAATATTTTAAACCAATTAATGTGTTGATTTTGCACACGTTACTTTATAACTACTAAAGTAAAGCATCCGCTTGAGTACCACTAATATACAGTACATTATGTAATGTAAGAAATTGGGCCACTAGAATGTGTTTTGTTGAGTGCTTCAGATTTTATATTCTTGTTATTACAGTATATTGTTATTAATGCAAATCTAGAATATTTTTGTTCTTAAATATGCCCAATAATTGCAATTGTAGCTCTATCTATGCATCATAAATGCCATTGTTTTCAAATTTATCGCTTTAAAGCGTTGATAGGATATTTAATTTATATTGTTATTAATACAAATCACCCATCCGTTTGGCCTCAATTATGCATAATAATACAAATGTTTATATTTTCTAAACATAATAACATATGCTGTTTACTGCGATAATAAATTGCTGTTGCATTCTAATTTATTGCCGTTAATTTGGATAAATTTGAATAAGAGTATTTATTCGCCATTTCGGAGCAAACAGGGTCAACAGAATACGAGTTGCTTAACATTTATGATTTAATCTTATCTTTCATAATTTATTATTTGAGTTACAGGTAGGCCCCTACAGCATGTTTTTATAATATCGTTTTACGAATGCCTAATTCGTTCTTACATTTGCAAGTGGTACTTACTGTATTAATTAACGCAAATCCACCATAGATTCTGCCTTAAACATGTGCAATAATGGCAATGTTTATTTTTTTTTCTCCAAACTAAATGTTTGCTTTTATTACTCGTAATGTGGGATAAATTTGAAATGATGAATATTAATTGACATATACTGTACGAATCTTTTTTTTTCGAATATGCACATTATGGCTTTGCTATATAGGCTTTTTCTTCTCATATTTTTTTCTGCTTCCGTTTCCCAAGGCGCTGCATGTTTTCGTTTTATTTGAAATGAGTAAACAAGCCGCCTGTTTAGTTGGAGCATTTATTATCATAATATTTATTTATTTTTTTCGTTCGTTTTTATGCGAAATGCGAAAGCTGCACCGTTCACTCACAAATGTTAATTTTTTTTCGGGTAATTTCAAATTAATCGATTTGCCAAGAAACTATGAAATAAGAGATAGCGATCGTTTCTTGCCTCTGCACTCTTTGCTTTTTATTGTAAATAGGGTCGTGGTGATGTACTTAAATATTTATGAGATTTTTTTTTTTTTGCTGTTATAACGACTAAAAGTTCAACCTTGAGTGTTGCTTATAGAGAAAGAATCCTTCCCATTGAATATTTCAACTCCTGAGCCGGTTGAAATTTGCATAATAAAACATCGTACAACAATGGAGTATGTCGAGATTTATGGGCTAACCGATAGTGCATTTAAATTCGAAAGACTGAAATAAAAAATACGTCAAAATGGATGCTGTAGAGGAATCGAAAATGAGCAGAAAAAAGTTGACACGTTACGGAAATGGTTTTGTTTGATAAGGATTTTAATACCCTTGTTGCCCATTACTTTTATACTCCTCGTCAAAGTTTTTTTTTTTTTCCTTTCGAATTTTGAATGAGTCTTAAATCATTAAGAGACCATTTGTAATACGCCTGTGAATAAGCCAAGGTATATCCATTTATTTATTTCCATTTTATTACGATGATTTTTAATTTTAGGTTGAGTTTTAGTTTATGTATGTATATACAGTAGAAACATTTTCTTTTGAAGAGTTGATGAGAAATTGACCTAGAGTTTGTTTTGAAGTGGTTTTCGTTTTCCTTTTATTGTAAAAAAAACCATACAAAATAAAATCTCACATTTTCACACGTTGTAAGGGGCCATTCAAAAAGGACGTCCACAAAATTTTGCCAAAACTGGACTCTCCCCTACCCCCTGACGGCGTTGTGTCAGGTTAATCAGGACCCACACCCTCGAACGTTCGGACGTCCGAAACTTTAAAAAAACAAATTTGAAGGTTTTGCAAATTTGTGCTCGGAAAACGTAAATTTTGTGCTAAGAAAAGGTTGAGAAGTTTGCTAATTTGTCCTCAGAATCCGTTGGAAATTTTGCAAATTTCTTCTCGGAAACTGTTGAAAATGTTGAAGAATTGTACTTTGGTAAACGTTGCAAATTTGTCCTCGAGAAAAGATGGAAAGATGACCTCGGAAAAGGTTGAAAATTTTGCAAGTTTATGCTCGATAAAAATGAAAAGTTTGCAAATTTGTAATGGGAAAATTTGAAAGTTTGCAAGTGCTTTTATTTGTGTTGCTATTACTTTATGGCAAGGTAAAAATGTTGTGTTGTTGCAAATTGAGATACGGAAAGTCATAGTAAAAATTGCCGAAACTATAACTTGCACGTGACGTCATGCAGCTCGTGGGCATGGCTAATGTGTAAAGCTCAATTTATTGGCGTATTCGGATGGTCCGTCTGGTGTGCACTGGTGTAGGCTACAAGGTGAGGCATAAGTCTGTAATGTCTTGTAGCGCCTGCTGCCTGCAATATAGTGCCGATTTTACAGACTTTGCTTCGCCTTGTAGAATACACCGGTGCACACCAGATTGACCATCCGAATACGCCATATATTGTGTGCATGTTGTGGGAAACTTTCTTTGTTGCAAAATGAAATGAATGTTCCTGAGCGCCATACAAGTACTTCGATAATGGACAAATTACTAATTTTCAATCGTAACAATTAGCATTATGTATTATTGATTACCAACCTAATTTCTTCTTCGATAATAAACCAGGATCGTTGATATTTTCAGGCAACTGACCGAAGCTTTGGTGGAAAAATGGACGGCGTTGAAGGGGCGCCCCCTGGTGGACTGCGTGCGCATTTACGTGAATTGCACGAGGAAATGGCCCTATTTCGGAGCCAAACTCTTCCAAGCCAAGGTAAGACACGATTAAAACTTTCACAAATTGTTTTCTCGTAATGGCCAATTTTTGAGGTGCATGGGCACAAAAGGCTGATGCGTACTTGTTCAGCCCGGCCAAAAGTAGCAGATATTTATGTCTGTTCAACCCATGCGAAGCTATGTTCGGAATGTAATTTCATGTTAATTACCGGCGTCTCAGCGTGTGCCGCAATTAAGCATGGTCGCCATTATGAATGGTTTCTGCTAGGGTAATTAATCGTTCTCCAGAATGCTTCATATATTCCAAGTGTTCTAAGGACACGGAGAACAGCGAACAAGTGGCGTCACTTTCGCTAGGAATCGACGCGGGTCGCTAGGGGCCATTGCCCCCACTCAGATGCATGTTGACATTTTTGTTTGTCTCGCCAGATGGCGCTGACATTCCTTTGGGGAAGAGGGGTTTCTACGAAATTGATCGTCGGCTAAGCTAGGTGACTTACTGCATGAACAATCTTATATGCCTCGTGGATGCGTTGCGGAAAGATCAGAATCTCATCATATTAATCACGTTCGTGTTGAGGAGGCGATATTTATAACCAGCTTGAACGCCTGTTTAAATGCTGACAAGCCTGGATTCCGGTTAGATCAGCAAGAGACCATCACGTGGCAGTTTGTTGGCTCCTACCTAAATATGGTTTGCCGAGATGTAGTTAGCCAATTTCTCGCCAATTATTTCCAGTTATAATCACCGGTTGATAGATTTTACTTACCGAAATAATGCAATAAGAATGCAGGGAAAGCCGCTTAATCCGGTCAGCCGTTTTATTCGGTCAAAACAGTCAGTACGGATTTTTCTCCTATAGGCTGCCCTATTTTAAAAAGGTCGCTTAATTCGGTCATCTCATCGCTTAATTCGATCAAATGTTCACTTGTTTACGTAACACAAACGCTCTAAACAAGTTTGAGCAGCTTTCATGCAAGCTAGCACGCGGACACGTTTGGACAAGTCGCTTGCGTGCATCTAAGCATCTAATGCATCAGCGGCACGTACTCAGATGCATTTTCTGCGTTATTTAGAAAATGAAATTTCAGCCGTTGCAGCAAGCAGGCATCACCGAACACTGCTTTTAACATGTTTTTTTAAATCGTTTCATTTTAAAAATATGTAAATAAATATTATAAACGGTTAAGTAAGTATATGCATTTTTAAAAACATAAGGCAAATTATTTGGATAAGGTCAATGTTTAGCGTGTTTTTTGACATTCATCGCCTTGTTAGATCAGTCGCTTATTTCGGTCGAAATCGCCGGAACCAACGTGATCGAATTAAGCGGCTTTCATTGTATTTGCCCGATGTTGCATGCATTACAGTAAAACTTGGAAAAGTGACCACCTTTTTATGTTGACCACTATTTAATGTATTGTTTTTTTCTAGGGTACATTTCTTTCATAAAAATTCTCTGTATACATGTAGTGACCTGCAGTGTGTGTTGTCTTTTTACAACTTTTACATTGCCAATGATATACCTTTAAAAGTGGCCAAATAACAGATGAGTCAAGTTACATCTTGCTTTAACCCTTGGACATGATGATTCTGCACTTTTTTGGTTTTGTGGTCTTTTACTACGTGTATTACAGTCTATACGTGTATAAGTGCAGTGTACAGGTTCATTATTTTAATTCAGGCGTTCTTTGTATGGTGACCACCTGTGTA
>JAQGBX010008121.1:0-10794 GCA_034698745.1 Megaphyllum sjaelandicum
TCATGGTCTTCATGGGCCCCTGCACTGTTGGGCCCTGGGGCTTCAGCCTTCTCAGTCTAATGGATAAGACGGCCCTGTTCAAAGGGGTAAATCACCTGATTGCTTTGCTAAACAATATAACTTTTAATTAATGTAAACAAACATTTGCATGTCATGAATACATCAAAAATTTAAATAAATGCCCATAACATTTTCTATTGAAAAAATGATATTAGCAATCATTTTATTAAACATGGTTTTGCGTAGGTATAAGAATGTATCGTAGTTACGAAAAGTGTAATACGAACAGTATGTGCCCCAAAACGCCACTTTTAAAAACAAATTAATATACATGTACTGTACATGTACAGCCAGCTAATTCTATAAAAATCTAAGTAACAGAAAGATAGGCCCTACCTTTCGGGATCGAACTTTTCGGGATTCGGATAATATTCTTCCGAATGATGGATACCCCAAACAGGAATTCCTACCATCATTCCTTCCTTCAAGTTAACACCCCCTAAAGTGTAGTTTTTGTTGCAACGACGTTCCAAGCGAGTGGCTGGAGGAAAAAGTCGTAGGCTCTCCGAAACGACCATATCCAAATAGCGCATTCCCATCACTGCTTCATGAGTCAATTTTCCCTATTTCAATTTTTTTTTTAAAAAAAGTCAGCATTCGATCTGGTGGAGCTCCGGCAATCAACAACTTTCGCATACATACGTGCTTAGCTAAAGTTTCATCGATTTCTTGGATAAGTTTATCCTGGCAATCAGGATTCGTGGCTAAAGAGTAAGCTACCAAGCTGATGGTGTTTGCAGTTGTGTCAAATCCGGCAATGAGAAACAGCATTGAATGAGCAACCACGGCCTCTTCGTTAATTGCTAATGAAGTGATAAGATCATCGTAAGCAAATTAAAACATGGATATCGATCAATTCAAGCTCCATTTCAAATAAGTTCGTTTCACATGACTTACAAAGCCCTGGCTTTGCCTTAGTGGGGTCAGAGCCATTCGATGTCACTTCGGATTGTTTTCCATTCTCTGTAGATTCGCTCCTTGTTTTCAATGACGTTTGCTTTTCATCATTTTCTCGTTGAGCGTCCAGCAAAAGTTGCAAAAAATCATTCCGAATCTGAAATCCGAAACAAACTTATTTTTAAAAATTTCAAGATACGTATACATTTTTTTTAAACCGTTTAAGACGCAAATCATATCGTAATTATTAACTGATGAAACATTTGTAAGATTCAAATATGTATTGCTACTTACGCCATTTTCCTCTTTCCTCATGCCAACAACTTGGTGAA
Source organism: Megaphyllum sjaelandicum (assembly GCA_034698745.1). NCBI lineage: Eukaryota > Metazoa > Arthropoda > Diplopoda > Julida > Julidae > Megaphyllum > Megaphyllum sjaelandicum. Next base: position 1,290 of record JAQGBX010008121.1, read on the forward strand.
CTACCTTTTCAAAATATGTCAAACTTTTTTCGGGAAAAATGGAGATTTCCAACTTCTCGATTAATTTCGGCAGGAGAGCTACATGAAATATACGATTGTAAATGTAGCGGTGAACTGGAAGAATTAAATCACCGACTCATGTTTTGGTGGGGGAAAAAGACTGTCCATACTCATAGCAATGCCAATAAGTACGAAACTTCTGTCGAAAAGCATTTTGGCGTTCACAATAAACGGATCCTGCGGGTTCTCGGAATTAATTTTGTAACCAAAGCAACAAGTGGCAATGACGTCCATGGTGTATAAACCAAATATTCTAAGAAATAAATATCATAATTATTAATTAATATTATTTTGCAAGTAAACAAACAAACAATAAAGGAAGTGGACCAGTCTATTTTATAATTAACAGATGATGTTATGGCACAAAACATTCGTTAACATTGAAATAATTAGCTGCAGTTTAATTTTGTAACAATATGTATTACAATTACATATTACAATGTACCGTTAATTTTGAGAAAAATAATATGATCATTAAATACTTGGTAATTTTCACATGGAGTACAGGAAAGTAAACCACAGCGTTAATTTTAATTAATTAAACGTATATACTTAAATACAAAGAACCTACTTTTTCATATCCATGTCATTCGGCTCTTCCTTGATTGCATTGTGATAGTTTTTAACCATTTGATCACCGCAATCTTCCATTAAATTCCCCATCTTAATGGAAATGAATTAATTCGGTTACATAATTCCCTTGGTTGAACATCGAAAATTAAAATGTCGGATAAAACATTATCATTGGTTATAGTTTTACCTGTCGAAGTTTTCCAGAAGTAAAAGTGGGTGATAAGACGGATCTGTGGAATTTCCATTCTTCACCTCCTTTCATATTGCTTATAAAGAGACGAGTAATCTTGCTTTTTCCACCAAGAGGAAATGTCTAAAACGCATTCATGTTTTTAAACCCTTTACAAAAGTATATTGCATATTAACGGTGTTTAATGGTGTTTAGTTACCCTTCTATCTGGAAAAATATTAAAATCTTTGATGGTTATCTGTTTGATTAAATCCAAATCAGCCACCATTAAAGCGGGATTTCGAATTTCGTAGGTTCTGAAAACAATTAATGGACCCATGTAATTATTATGCACACATTTCGATAAGAGTTGTTCTTGACATTCAAGGTGCAATCATCTTACCCCCAAATCTTGCCAAATGTTTTGTAGCTTTTCGTGTCTGCTTCGTGTACCGTCTAAAGTTTTTTTTTTCAAATAATGAGTAAAAATAAGCATGTCACAGGTGTAATTTGATTGAAATCTTGAAGTTCATTCACACGCAATAAATATGCAAGGCTGGTAGGTCTTGCAGTGAAGCAGTCAAGTCTCGGTTCAAGGCAATTATGAATTGTTCAGCAGATGGAATTTATAGATTTAAATGGGCATTTTAGAGGATATTTTCGGAATTCTTCTACTGTACATTGTTGATTGTTTGGATTTACGGGGTTTAATGACGCAAGCATACTGTATATATGTACACTGTAAGCAATAACAATGCAGGCAATTTATTAAATACCCTGTAGATACTCAAACAATCTTTACGAACCACAATTTGACAATCGTGAAGTCACGCTTGAAAAAACAATTTTTTTTAAAAGTTCACTTTAAGATTATCGCTATTTTAAAACAAACTAATGCATTTAATTTTGCACACCTGACCTCAAGGTTGCCAAATTGGGATGCGCAAAGTTTATTGTAATACTGTACCTCGAAAAACTGAAACAAAAGAACAGGAATCCTGCAATTTCACTGTTTACCTTGAACCAAGCTCGAACGGCTGAATTGCATAAATGACGGTGACAAAGCATATTCAGCAATACGATTTCTAGAGTACTTCCTGGCAGAAAAAATGTACCGTATAACATGTATTACATGTATAAGTAGAGTTACAGTATACTGTATGTTCAAAGACTAAATATTTTTTATACATGTATAGTAAGTCATAAATAATATAAATTGAACGAATTAACTGGTGAGGTTCTATTAATTAATTTGCGCACGTTCTTTCACATGTTGTATATTCTGGGATTTTAATAACTAATGTTATTGGAATTTTTTTCTTTTAATTTGGTTATTCAATAAATAATTCTACATCAGTAAAAATAATTTCACGTGAATTGTAAAAAAAGTGCACATAAAATGTTAAACAGTACCGGTTATATGCTTTGTCATTATTTATAGCTTATTGAAATTATTTACGTAAAATAAGTTAGTCCACATTGATCCAAGGATTGGAATGTATAGTCCAGTCTTCACATTCTGGTTCTTCCAATAGTCAAAATGCCAAGTAAAATATCTGAAATTATCATAAAGTTAGATCTAATATACATGTAGACAGTACAACTAGAAAGTGCAATCATTTCTAAATCAAATATAATGTATACATGTAAGTGATTGGAGTTTCATACTATCTGGAAAATTCGGCAACTGAAATATTGCCAAAAAAAAATGTTACCTCTATCAAAACCGATACGTAGAACACTATTCTTGATAGTAACATAAAACATACAATTGTCTCTGGGCACATGTACGCAGTAGTTCTTACACTGTACCTTAAAAAAGCTGTGTAATTAAGAGTGATTAGCTTGAAAAAATCATTGTAAAAATACGAGCGACGTAAGAGGGGTCCAAATATTGCTACTTTCAACTGGAAATAATTCAGATACTTCGTTAAACAAACTTAACACACTTTTGACTATTTTACACTTAGTCCAAGAATTAAAACTAAATGTAGATAAAATGTTATACTGTACGTGTGGTAAGTTCTAAAAGAGCATACAGGAAGCGCAGAAAAAATCTTTTACAAATAGCAAATCTTAGAAAATCCCATAATGGCAAATGTTATTCTACATAACAGTTGCGAATTGTCAATTTCATTCGGAGAATAACCTGCTTCATGAAACTTTCCAATGTTACTTTCAATTAAACGCCAGTTTTAAACCTTCTTTATTGAGATGGCAATTAAACAATGACGCAATCTGTACATTTTACATGTATATAAAGTTCAAGGTCATCAAACCTACACTCTGTCAACTCATATTTGCCATCACTGGGAATAATAAAATTAAGATTTTTTTGGTAATATAATGTACATGTACAGTGAATAACGATTTTTTCAAGGTTGCCCTTGTTAAGTCTTTTAGGGGAGTTTTCGAAAGAATTGTTTTTTTGCAATATCATCTACATGTAGATACATGTACAAATATACAAAACAAAACTTATCATTATTTAGTGATTATAGTTTATCTCATCTGAAAACGATATTATTTGAACTTTATACGGTACATCCATGTACATGTATGCCTACAATAACAAGTAGGCATACATGCATGTAGTCGAGCCAGGAATAAACCTCACCATTGTGACCACAACCAGTTTATTTTTCGAAAGTTGCTTTCAAAAAGGCCAAGGACTGTTATCTTTATGATTAAGAAAACGCGGTTCTTATAAGGGCAAATCCGTATCGTTTTTACTCGTAATTCTAGTTTGTTTTGGTCAAATTCAATAAATAATGACCAGAATCAACTCATATACTGTACAGTAAATGATCTTGGTTGTTGATATTCTTGGCTCGCCTATGTTTGATATAATACTGTATTCCTCCAACACTTGAAAATGAAAATTATCAACTTTATAATAAACGTTTTTTCAGAGTCGTGCGGTATTTTACAGTGAATATACAGTATACAAGTCAACGGAAAACAGACTTGTATGTGGACCATATTGCAGTAATCCCCTTAAAAAAAGCAAATGTCGTCCCTGTGTAGTATGCATGCTAGTAATCGCAAACTTTTCAAAACAACAGCCAACCTACATGTAGGTAGCAAAATGACGGACTTCGACGTCTCCACGTCGCAGAAGTACGTCTTTTTTCGTCGATTTTTGTAATGTTAGTTTATCAAAATAAAGTTACCGTTAACGTCGATTTAAAGTTTTATATAGTTATTAAAATTTCTTGGAAATCGGTCTACGTTTTTTAGAAAAATTGGACATCATCAGGAGGAGATTCATTCGCTTGCAATGTCCACTCAAAATATTACCACGGTAATCAGTTAAAAAGCTTTACGAAGTTCACCTTTGACATCCGAGACGTCACTTCGTTCAAGGTTATCGCTGTTTTTAATATGTTCAAACCAAATTTACGCCTGCCTAACGCTTTAACAAAAGTTATACATTCCAAAAAATTTCTTTCAAGCACGGACATTCAATTGAAATTAACATATCCTACAATTAAAGGAAACATGAAAAAGGTATATCAATATTAGTGGAAAGCCACATTATTTATCAGTCTGCAGAATAGTGGACAAAACTTTTCGCAAAGCGATATGTTATTAAAACTTTGCAAAAGTGAAAGACTGAAGAAATGTAAATATTTTTTTTTCACTCACACATATGTAGCCGTAATTATAATAAGTAAGACTGCCAGCCAATCAGGCATCGAAAATACGCCGAGCACATTCATGATGATAGTTCAGGACTCTTTGATGGCTTTCTCACATTTGATAGCTCGATCAATGCCTCAAACATCCGGGGGTTGGTGTGTCCCTGAAAATAAATAAGTGACGCGCGCATCACCGCAAGTCACAGCCCATGTTCATTTATATACAGTAGGCCTAAGTCATGGGGAGAGAAACTCAGCACAGTTTACTTATCAAGATTGTGTGATAAAATGTTTCAGTTACGTCATGTGCGAATTTAATGTACTTCTATCAATTTAACAACAATATCCATCATCAAGTGGTCGGAAAATAATCAATTTAAAAGTCAATTGACACACGACCAATGTTCACTTTTCGATAATATTTAATCTAACATTTTTCCCTTGGGTTTAAACTTACTCATTCCTTCCATCCAAAATTACATGTAAGTTATTTGTTACATGTATCTTTCAACATGCGTGTGCAATTTCCTTTTCGTGCTTATTCATGGCTATTGTATTTAAATCTGAGTTTCGATGTAAGTAATTTAAACGAATGGAGAATTGCATACTGTATGTCTTCAAGTTCCATTTAACTAATCAATGTTTATTTACCGGTACTTTGTGGAAAAAACTGAAATGTAAAAGGAAAACTTGTCAACGAGAGAAGTGTTGGGGCAAATTGTTCTCATGGGCATGGCACTGATACAAGTTTTCTTTCTAAATCTATGTGATTGTACATGTATCTATCACCAAGGGAAATATACAGTGTACAGTATATGCAATGGTTCATGGTTGGCAAGACAATCAAAATAATTAATCGTTAACTATAATGTTAAGTGCTTATTCATTCCATAATATAAGTAATAGAGGGGCCGTCACTATAATAAATACAACTTGTAACGAAAGAGTTTGGCATCATACAGTACAGTACATGTTTATTCATTTACTGGATGAGTGATGCGATAAAGAAGTGTAGATCTCCTCCATTGTCATGTTAACCTTATCAGCCATGTAAAAGCTGCTCTTTAGTTGGAACAATATACAGTAACCTTGAACAAAATTGTTTCGTACGAATGTAAAACTTCCACAATTAGTGTAGTGTACTCTAGTCCACAACTAACAAAATATGAGAACCCATGTTTAATAAAATTATAGATATAGATGCACTATCATGCACATGTAATACTACATGTATATACAGTGTGTCACCATGCAAAAAATGACCTTTTTTAAGTACATTTAAACAACAAGCTAACGCCTACTGTTAAGGTTTCTCAAAGAGAATGAGGTAGTAGTATCCAATTACTGCAATTTTACATCTGCAAATGTATTTGCATATTTATTTTTACGTGCACGGTAGGAATGGGTAGGGGGAGAATACTACCACGATGACACCTACAGCTTTCATGCACATGTACAGTGCATACATGTGTAAAGTATGTATAATGATACTGTGTGTGATGCTAGGCGTGCAAAACAAAATGGCGTCATCATAGGGATTTTGCACGAATTTGAAAAAAAACATACTCTCAGTATACTAATTCATTTGAATGAAACTTGTAAAAATTACTAAAAATGGTCTAAAACTACGAATATCCATTACATGAGGTCCTTTATCTAAAATACTCTTGATGAAACAATTCGTCAATCACGAGTAAATTTCGTTCGTTTTTCTACTTTGATATGGAAACCATCTGTGGGTAGCAACAACGGAATTCCAGGCCGAAATTTCATTGGGATCTGTGAGAATTAAGTTTCATGTTAGTTGTGACGTGGCGTGACATAATGACATTCACTTAATTTTAATTAAAAAAAGAGGAAAGCCTACTTGAGTTCTGCTTGACGGTGATGCCCGAAATTCGCTGAAGAATTTAGCAATTGCCATTTTGGTTTCCATTAAGGCGAATCTCATTCCTATACAATTCCTTGGACCAGCCCCGAAAGGCATGTAAGTTGCAGGATCGCGTTTGGCTTTATTTTCAGGAGTAAACCTAAAAAATCATTTCAAAATATGAGCACCAACTTCAAGCATGGGTGCGAAAAATGTGGAACATTTCTCTAATTAATGTAAGCAACATTATACATGAAGAATAAGAGGTATAAGGTTATTTAATTTGAATAGCATCGTGTGGTTAATGTAAGTTATGTATATACATGTTATTTTAAAGGATAAAATGACTCAAATTGAATAACGAAACCCAATACATGTACATTGCGTGTAAACAAACATCATACTGTAAATACAGTGCGTATACAGTATACATGAACATAGTAACAACCTAATAATGTGCTTGGAAAAACGAAAACTAGCCAAATTAATAAATATAGTAAACTTATTATGGAAAGGGAGTAGAAAGATACCTTTCGGGATCGAACTTCTCGGGATTCGGGTAATATTCTTCCGAATGATGGATACCCCACACAGGAATTCCTACTATCATTCCTTCCTTCAAGTTAATACCCCCTAGATTGTAATTTTTGCTGCAACGACGTTCCAAACGAGTGCCTGGAGGATAAAGTCGTAGGCTCTCCGAAACGACCATATCCAAATAGCGCATTCCCATTACTGCTTCATGAGTCAATTTCCCCTATATTTCAAATTTTAAAAAAGTCAGCATTGTGATCTGGTGGAGCTCCGGCAATCAACAACTTTCGCATACATACGTGTTTAGCTAAAGTTTCATCGATTTCTTGGATAAGTTTATCCTGGCAATCAGGATTCGTAGCTAAAGAGTAAGCTACCAAGCTGATAGTGTTTGCGGTTGTGTCAAATCCGGCAATGAGAAACAATATTGAATGAGCAACCACGGCCTCTTCGTTAATTGCTAATGAAGTGATAAAATCATCGTTAGCAATTTAAAACATGGATAACAATTCAAGCTACATTTGAAATGAGTCCTTATCAAAGTTCTTACCAAAACCTAACTTTGACTTAGTGAGGTCAGAGCTTAGTGAGATCACATTATTCGTACTCCCTTTATTTTCACCATTTACCTTCAAAGACATCTGTTTCTGTTCGTTTTCTCCTTGAGCTTCCAACAAAAGTTGCAAAAAATCGTTCCGAATCTGAAATCCGAAGTCAAACTAGATTTTTAAATTTTCTAAAATACAAAAAGTTTTTTTTAAACTGTTAAAGATATGCATTTTATTGGAATAATTAACTAATGAAAACTTCTTAGATCTAAATATTAATTTTTAATAATAATAAAAAAAAAAATTCATTCTCTATTTACACGATCTTCCTCTTTCCTCATACCAACAACTTGGCGAACCACATTTTCGAAATATGTCAAACATTTTTCGGGAAAAATGGATATGTCTAACTTCTCGATTAATTTTGGCACGAGAGCTACACGAAACCAACAATAGTTCAGCATTGAAAAGCAATAAAATCATCGGCATTTTTTGTGTGCATTAAAAAAAGGATAAAAACGGTTAATACTCGAAGCTAGGCCAATAAGTACGAAACTTCTGTCAAAAAGCATTTTAGCATGGAGAACAAATGGGTCCTGAGGGTTCTCAGAATTAATTTTGTAACCAAAACAACAAGTGGCAATGACGTCCATGCTGTAGAGACCGAATATCCTGAAAAATAAATATTGCAATTAATTAAAATTTACAAGGTAGTGTTTAACACCAATAAAAGCAAAAGAGCCACTAGTGTTATAAGAGATAAATTCGTTACATTTTGCAAAAATAATTTACCCGTTTATATACTGTTAATACGCTCGTATTACAAAAAAAATAAGACCAACAAGTAATAAAAAATTGGGGTTATCTATAAATGAAGATCAAACAGGCGCAATATTAACTTCCATCCACTAAGTGAAATATTTTTAACACACACCATGCAAGAACTTACTTTTTCAAATCCATGTCATGTGGCTCGTCCTTGATGGCATTTTGGAAATTTTTAACCATTTGGTCACCGCAATCTTCCATTAAATTTCCCATCTTAATGTAAATGCATGCTTTCGGTCACTTGGTTTATTATTTGAATAGCTAATAAAAAGTCGAACGTTTTCGTTCGGAATACCATTATCGATAAATTTAAGTTTACCTGTCGAAGTTTTCCAGAAGTAAAAGTGGGTGATAAAACGGATCTGTGAAACTTCCATTCTTCTCCACCTTCCATGGTGCTTAAAAAGAGACGAGTAATCTTGCTTTTACCACCAAGAGGAAATGGCTGAAAAACATTCGCAAATTAAGCAATCAATTTAATGGCGTTTTCATCGGTATAGGAAATTAATTCTACGTGTAGTTACCCTTCTATCTGGGAAATTATGAAAATCTTTGATAGTTATTTGTTTAATCAAATCCAAATCAGCCACCATTAAAGATGGATTTCGAATATCATAGTTTCTGAAAAGAAAATACCTGATGTAAGCAGTGCATACAATACTTATAGTATAAGATTTGTACTTCTTGACAGTCAAGGTACGTTAATCTTACCCCCACATTTTGCCAAAGGTTTTGTAGTTTTTCGTGTCTGTTTCGTGCACGGTCTATAATTATATTTTTCAAATAATGATTAAAAACAAATGCATAATTTGGTTGAACCTTACTGAACACATGATTCTAGACCAATGTAAAATGCAGTCATGCCTAAGATGTCTTAGTTCAAAACAATAATGACACGTTCGATTGATGGAGTTTTTAAACAAATACAGTAGGAACTTTAGAGAACAATTTCTGAATATTTCATAAGCATGAACTAATCAGACAATTTTTATTATAGGGGTACTCGGACAGAATTCTTTATGAATAGTACTTCAGCAATCGTGAAGTCACGTGTACAAATTAAATCGAAGCATTAATTGATTTAAAATTATTTTCATTCAAGATAAACGACGTTTTACAGTAAAACTAATTAATGCATTCCTTTTGCACACTGACTTCAAGACTGCAAAAGTATACGATTCGAAATTGCTTTTCTGAATATAGCTGAGCACCGAGCAAGGTGGCTTAGAGGTTAGCATCCTCGTCTTGCATTCGGTAGACTCAGGTTCGATTCCCGGGTCGG
>JAQGBX010008122.1:0-10792 GCA_034698745.1 Megaphyllum sjaelandicum
TTGAAGGACGCCTGTGGTGATTTTGATTGGGGATGTTGGTCCATCGATTGACTCGATGATGAGGTTCAGAGAGGCGTAATATGAAGAGATGTTAAATAACAATTCTTTTGGTAGTCCTAGGGCTTGTAATTTTGACCATAGGAGGAAATGGTTCACGGAGTCGAATGCTCTGGTCAGATCAGCAAACAGAGTATAGATTGCTCTGCGGGGTTTCGAATTATTATGTTTTATTAGTGAGTTGAGGATGAAGATATTGTGTTCCAAGATTGTGTATATGGTATTCAAATAATGGATTTTAGTCATAATTCTTTTATTCTTCAGTTGGATCCCATTCTGTTTTATTAACTGAGAACCACCCCCCCATATTCCAGTGCAGCTTGTAAGTTTATGGGCCAATGGCGAATTTCAGGACATGAAATGCAGCCCTTTCTTTTATGGCTAATTGGTTGGATTTTTTTCTCCTCATTTCCGATAAAATGTGACTTTCAGCTTGCACGCTGGATCATGGTTGGAGTATCCTTACTGCGACATTTAGTAGCGACATAATTAAATTACGGGGTTGTTGCGATTCATTAATCACAAAGTTGGCCAATTCTAATGTGATTATATCGTTTACATAAAGAAGGCAATTGAAAAGCTCGTTGAAAGCAACGCGTTGCCTCGAAACGACTCTGCAATTATTATGAAATCAATAAAATCTTCATTAATTTCAACCGCCCGTCTACACACTTCATTAGAAAATTAGGGTGGAAGAACGGAGGGTTGAAAAACGAAAGGAAAATCAATCGACACAGGCACCACCGCTGAAGTAATGATAGCCTCCAACCACACAATTAAGACTTCTTGCATTTTCTTGAAATTCAAAGAGTGCAAATGTTGATGCGGTCACACAGAATTTGCATTCAAAAGCTTACTTCACGACGTGCCATCTTGTGGCAAACATTGACATTGTACATGCACATTGTTGCATGCGTAATTGAGCGTGTAAAGCATACTGTTAATTACGGACACAAGACTTCTTGCATTTTCTGGAAATTTAAAGAGTGCAAATGTTAATGCGGTCACACCGAATTTACATTCAAAAGCTTACTTCACGACGTGCAATCTTGTGGCAAACATTGTACATGTACATTGTTGCATACGTAATTGAGCATGTAAAGCATACTGTTAATTACGTACACAAGACTTCTTGCATGTTTATGCAGTCACACAGAATTTGCATTCAAAAGCTCACTTCACGACGTGTAATCTTGAGGCAAACATTGATATACTTCTTTTTATTATTTTTGTAAAAAAATTATGTAAACATTGCATACTTCTTATTTTTATTATTTTTGTTCTTACACAACTCGAGCATAGTATTTTTACGAGGCTTTGTCCGCAATTTTGATCTAAAACGACAAAAGGCTCTGTTTGAATCCAGTTATAAAATGCTCCTCGAGCTGAGAAAAAAAAATCTTCCTTAAATTTATCCAATTTTTAAGCAAATTCAAAGTGCACGGATGAGAGTGAGACCATTGGGAAATTCTGCATATTTCATGTCACCGTCACAAACGCTAAATGACATTCAAATGCTCTGCAGATTCTTTTCACTGCAATTATTTTCTACAGTAAATCTTTTTTAAATCATATAGGATTCGAAATTAGGAGAGAAATGACGTGATTCAAAATGTTAGAAACTAACTCATTTAAAGATAAAAATTGTTGCAACAAATACATTTATAAATTGTCTTAGAAAGTTGAATACATGTACTTTGTTAAGCATGGTGCTTAACGTTTACAGAATTGATAAACCTGCATCATAAATATTTTAAAACTACTTTTGCAATACAGTAGAATCTCTCTTATGTCAACCTCTATTATAGAAACTCTATTATAGCAACTCACTCCTGCCGACCACACCTTGCGTTTTTTGGCCGGTGCAGGCCTCAACCTTGGGAAAATTGATTAAATACGTTAGGGTACCTCGTAGCAGCCAAAGGCGCACTGGTGCCTGTGAGAGCACCCTTACAATTTTTGTTTTGTTCGTTGTTGTTCAGCAACAAAAGTGATACACATGTACTTGTAATGTGATAACATAACTTAGAATACTTAATTGACTTATTTCCTATTTTTATTTAAATTGGTTTTCTATTATTTGGAATTCCAACCTCCCTTATGTCAACCACCTCTAGTCCCAATTAGTTAACATAAGAGAGGTTCTTTTGTAATTGAAATGTATAATCACCGCACAAGTTCTTAAAATCAAATACTGTAATTCAAAAAAAAAAAAAAATGCCGAAGCTCCAACGCCTACTAAGTTACTACTAACAAATTGATGCACTAAAAGGGAAGTATTTGCAACACATTCATATCATATAAAAAATGCGGTGATTCAAAAATAGGTTCCTCTTACAGCAGGCATGAATGCCAAGCATATAAAAGCTAAGTTTCGAACTACATGTACGTACGTTGTTATCTATGCACATATTACTATATTAAATGAAACAAGCTCAAGTTCTACTTCATTTAAGATGAACCTAGCATTCAATACTCAACTCACCTGACATTTTCGTGCTTTTGAATATAAATTTTGTGAAATTGCTGTTCTCGAGGGGAAATAATATCCTCCTTCATTTCCATGGCGACGTGCTGCGGTAAAACGGAAAGCAGCAGCCTCTCCTACAAAAAAATACAAAGATAATAACAAACAATTAGTTAGCTATGGGTAAATGTAATATGTGCTTATTCGATGAGCATATACTGTAATTTAATAGACTCACAACTTCTGATAAACAGGTGTATCAATTGACAAACAAAAGAATGCCGATCAAAGGTAATAATGAAAAAGCATACACAATATACAATTGCTGCAGCTGTATAGAAATGACATTTAAAGGTTCTCATGAGAACACTGTTTAATTTACGATTTGTTTCCTTATCTTAAAATAAACTAAAACGATTATTAATTAATTAATTAATGTCGTATTACGTAGCCTGCATGATGCTACTACATCTTATACCTTAATGATAACAACTAAAAAAAGAAGTTATGATAAATGGAAACTATTTTTTTCTCCAAATGTAGATTTGTCAACCGATTTTCATGAAAGATTTAGAAAATTTGTTGCATATTTTTTATAAATAATTTGAAAAAATAATGGAACAATTTTCATTTCTCCAATTATATCAGAAGTTTATAATGTATACATGCATATGTACATAATAATAGAGAAATGCAACTAAATTTGAAAATAACATAAATATGCAACTAAATTTGAAAATAACATAAATATGCAACTACATTTTAATGCCGCGAGGAAAAGTGAAATAAAAATTGGGGGACAAGTTTTCAAGGAAGTGATATTTACATCATTTGCTTCAGAAATTTAAAGCAGCATTACAAGTTATCACCCTCTTAACAGAATCATAAATTGACACCTTTTGAAACGCTTAATTTAACCGTACAATTGTTTCATTTTTGTATATACAAACATACTTTATTGACTCCTTTAACTCTTTTCTAGATTTGGAAATGCGTTTCCACGTGGTTATTTTCATATTTGCCGCACATGCAAGCAAAGAGTTAAAAGCGTGAAATGTATTATCAGGTCATATTATTCGCAATATTTTGCTCCCTAATATTAAGTAAGATTTACCCGGCACATAAGAAAATAAATTCTACAGCCAGCTCTTGTTAAAAGATTTTCAAGAGCAACAGCAGTCGATCGAGGCAATCCAAAGTAGTTTTCTGCAAGTTTTTAAATGTATCTGCTTCAACGCCTTGAACAAATAATGCAGATATCATTGACAAAGTAGTTTGATTGATGATCCAGACACAATTTCACGAAAAACATGATAAGAAGGTTTTTGCCCAGAGCTGCAGATAAAAAAATATATATTGAATAATCTCCGGTTTATTAAATGTTTATCAAGTAAAGATAATTCGTACTAAAAACTTTGTAAAATATATCCTCTTTGAAGCGAACGGATGATAAGGCAATTCTAGCATTGCGAGTATGGTGTTGTTGATCGTAGTAAGCTGTGTTCCTAAAGTTCCGCTGAAGGCAATGGAAACTCAAAGGGGGAACTGATACTTACCACGCAAAAATAAACTTGTATTAAGTATTATTAACTGAATTTATGGATGGGAGCACTGATGAATTAATTTCTCTATGGAGGGGAAGGGGGAGGAGATAGGTGTGCGCAATGATGCAGTATTTGCTCGAAAAAAGGACAATATTTGTCTAAAAAAGTTAGGGAAAACAATGTTGTAAGGATACAATCTTAGACTATTTCTTGTTAAATACATTACAGTGTACCTACTTTTAAATATACAGTAATTGTTTTCCCAAATAAAAAAGCATTGTTCCTGCTTTTCCTCTACGATTCAAATTTTTGGCAATTCGATGGTTACATTTTTTTCTAAAATTAAGTTATCCACGTTACAGTATACAATTCATCAGTAAGCAATTAATCAATCATGGTATTTTCTTAGTTGTTATCATTTCAGGAATTTGAAATATTTGCTTAAAATGGAGGCGCAGTACTTCAAAAATGTTTGGGGAAACATTGGTCTCAAGAATCCTTGTAGTAAGGACAAAATTAAGAAAAATCCCCGTTGGATACATTACTTCCTTTTGAGTAGCATACATTGGTTTGCATAAAATATACGAGGGCTCTTCATTAAGTTTCAGGAATCATTATAAAAAAAACGGCTGTGTGGATTTCAATGAAACTTGGATCCGCTCATACAGTAGACCGAATGTTTGGACATGTAGAAAAAAAAATACATGTAAACTTCATCTATTATTCAAAATAATTTCCATTTAGGAGATGCATTTTCCCATGCATTAAGCCAAAGCTCCCAAATTAACATTTCTGACAGACACTGGCCGTCCACTTCTCTGATCATGTTTCACAGTTCGCTGCAGTCCATTTCTAAACTTTTCAATCCGCTCATAGAGAGAATGTTTGGCCATTACTCGGACCTTAAACATTTCCTATACGTTTGCTCCTGAAATGCCTTCAAAAGTTAAAAAACGAGCATCAGACCACTGCTGAGCCATATCCCTTCGGAGTCCATCTTTTCTTTAGAATTTTAAGAACTTGCACTTTTTGTAACAAATCTTTTAATGCTGAAATTTTCTCAGGGATGATGAAAGAAGTTTTACAACAAATATTATTAAAATCCCTACAACCGTTTTCGTTAAAAAAAATGATTGATGAAACTTAATGAACATCCCTCGTAGAACCGTTGCCACTGTTTTTCCTTTTTGATTCAACATTTTTTTTCCAATTTGATGTGGTTTTTTTCTATAAGTTATTCCTAGCATAATTCCCCAATAAGTATATAACATTTATCAATCATGGTATTTTCTTAGTTGTACTCATTACATGCAAGGGTAGAGCAAATCCCATGCTTGCCACGTAGTTACAATTGCACGGAAAATAGACATTACCAGTCCGATCAGTCCATCCAATACTCGATGGCGCGTAAATCCCACAAAGTCCAAAATAAGCCAAATCTGCAGGTCTAAAAAAAGCGACTTGCAAGGAATTTCGCAAGCACGCGATCACGCAGTCTGTTTCAGTCCGAAATGCCATTGTTTTTCCATACAATCTTGTTGATGAAGCTTATTTCGATTCGCTCACGTAGCCCGACTCCATTATATGGCAGGTCTGAGGTTTCCCAAACCCTTCATTTATTCCGATCCAAAACCCCTGTTGTGGACGATTTATCGAGCTCATCTTAAGCCAATTGGGCCAATTGAACGATAAGGTCTTCAAGACCGCTTCGCACGAAATGAACAATATTGCTCGCAGCGCTGCAAATGACCATTTATAGAGCGTTTGGCAGAAATGCTGCATTAATTACCTCATTCTGCTAAGCTGCAATCTTCGCAGTCAGGATGCGAACAATATATCAGCGATGAACTATTGCCCAACGAATCAATTCGCAAATCTTCCTGGATCGAAAAGCAGATCTTCATGTATCATTAACATTAAGGAAGATTTAAATCAATTTTAACGGCATTATCGCTCGTTCACCCAATGAAATAGATGCAAATTCCCCACTTGGCAGATCGAGGGATTGCAATGCAGTGCAGGCACTTTAACCTAGAACCAAATTGCCTCGCAGCACATGCGAAGTAGGAAATAAATCTCATTTTCCAATAAAGCTCGTATAAATAGATATAAGTGGGTTTCGACCGATATCTTACCATGCGATTAAAAGTATTATGGAATTTGGGGAAGATCGATGAGACAGGAATACGTTTAGAAGCAATCTTAAAAGCAATTCTGCAACCGCAAATATGCACCAGAAACAATATTATC
This sequence comes from Megaphyllum sjaelandicum, assembly GCA_034698745.1. Lineage (NCBI taxonomy): Eukaryota > Metazoa > Arthropoda > Diplopoda > Julida > Julidae > Megaphyllum > Megaphyllum sjaelandicum. The sequence continues at coordinate 6,319 of JAQGBX010008122.1, forward strand.
TTAAGGGGGGGATTGCGAACTTTTTATAGCATCCAAGGTGTTATTTCGAAAATAGCTTTTTTATATGAATGTTAGATACTGATGTGAAGTTGGATATTAGAATTATGCGAAAATGCGTGGGGTCGAGGGATGATTGTATAATTTAAATTTCCTCAAGAAACTTTATCGTTCCCTATTGCGCAATACTTTTATACGTGTGCATATATTTTATATTTTGGCGCATTATTTAAACAGAAGAGTAGCCTACTCTCGATTATTCGGAATGAAGTTCCCTGGAAATCGAAATGCCGAATGATCAACAAAATACGATTATTAGTTATGGTTTTTTTTAAAAATAGTTTTCTTTAAAAGTAAATTTACGGATAATTTCCTTAGTTTATCTTGGAAAAATGTACCAGGTGTAAAAGAATTTTGGATAAATTTTGTTCGTTTTAAACTTTTTTCCAACATCAAAAGATGTCAAAAACATCTTCGCAGAAAAATAAGGATTTTCTATCAGGTTAGTTTTTTGTTTGTTTTTTTCTTTGTTTTTTTTTAATAGCAGCAATGACTGCAGGGTGTTTAAAGGATCCCGGTTAATCTTCAATCCGGATAATCCGACCCTGAATAAGTTATAATGGGGAATCTGCAGTTGCCGATCTGAAAATCGGGTTGGGTTGAGCACGCGAGCGGCGATGGGCTGCCTGCGACAAAACCGACAACACGATTTATATTTGCTTCCGGAGCATCGTTGGCAGTTTTATGACGGGTGCTGCGCCCATGGTTGATGATGGTCGATGATGTAGCCTACATGTACATGTTTTCAAAATTCCACCCGATCGGAAACTGCATTTCCATGACCGAGAATATTTTCTAAATACGTGTTAGAAATCGAATCCCTTTTTTTCCACAAGGCAATATATTCCTTCAACGGACAATCTGCGCCAATCGCAGAATATAATGTTCGGGAATGGAATAAAATACAAAAAAATTGGAAGCTTCTCCGAGCTTATCTCAGCTTTTCTTGCCGACCAGGAGCATCCATTTTGGTATAATAAAAAAGGATAGCTCTAACTTATGCGACGCATTTCCATTTTTGAACAATACGCACCATACCCCTGTCAGCATATAGCCCTCCATATATTGCCTTCAGAAAAGATAAGCTACACATACACAATCTCTTTCCACAGGTCTATAGACGTCACAGCGTCGTGTTCATCCAATATTAAGTTGGCCAATAGCCTAAAATCTCAGAACATATTTTAGGTGTGATCGATTACTCCAAATCCGATAGGTTCTCCATTCCCCAATATCAGCCTCGCCTGATTAGCCGCCAATAATTCATTTAAGGTCTTCATCGGCCATTAATTGTTTCTGACAGTTATTAATCAAAGAGCTGATCACTTATGTTTTGCGGTGCCACTGCGAGTGGGGGAGGGAACCAAGCAGGAGGTCCTATAACCTCTCACTAACGTTCTCATCAAGCTCAATTAATCAAACGCAGGTCATTTGAACAGTTTTATCAATTTGATTTTTGACGAGAGATCAACCAAAGTTAAGATGAACAGAAAAGTTATAACAAGTATAATGTGTTCTGGTATTTCATGGAAACGGATACATATTGCAAAATACGCTTGTATTTCTTTCTGTAGAATCATTGAACACTTTTAGAAAGAGCACAGCGCAATTGATTTGCAGCAACAACTTGAAATAAAGGTCTGCAGGGTATTTAGAAAGTATTGTCAATAATTTTGGGGTTGTATAGGGTACTAAACTGAACATGTTTAGCATAGGAACCTAGGGGTACCGACGTCATTTAAAAACGTTATGAATGTTTTAATTTTGGAAATTTTTAACATGGAAGTAAACGGAAGTGACCCTTGCGCATAGCTTTCCTTACAAACGTTGGTGCTATGCGGGACAGTCTTTCGAAAGGGGCCTTAGCAGATGTCGATGATCGCATTCAATGCTACATTTTTTGATAGTTTTCAGGGAAATTGTACATTTTCATGGAATTTCAATAAAATAAAATCAGTAAAGCACCAGCAAAGCCCCAATAGAAAGACTGTCCAGCATAGCATCAACGTTTGTAAGAAAAGCTATGCGCAAGGGGCACCTCCGTTTACTCCCATGTTAACAATTTACCAAATTAAAACATTCATAACTTTTGTAAATGACGTCGGCACCCCTAGTTAGTTTAGTATCCTCTACAACCCCTAAAATTATTGACTATTACCTTTGAAACACCCTGTCCACACACGAGGAAAGTGATATCCGGAAATAAATTGGGAGAAATTGCAGGATAGTTATCTAAAGCCGGCCATACCCGAGGAAAGGTATATCTGGAAATACGGCATGTTCAAAAAGTAGATTTTTATAATGTGATTTACGAGAAATGAAATGTTTTAATTTGTCATTTTTAAAAGCATAAATGAAGTGCATATTACTTTCAGTTTGAATTTTTTTTTTAAAAGCCATGGTTAGTAAAATGCTGAGAAATATGCGCTTGACTTTTCGGGCACGCCTAAATTTGCCAAGTTTCCAGATATAACTTTCCCCGTGTATGGCCGGCTTGAATTGAGACAATTTCTTGTTGCAGCACATGAAGCGGCGATATTTGCAGAGTATATCCCTATACAGTATATGACTGAATTGTTTATAAGGGAAATTAGGTAAATTATAACTTGGCAGCACTGCTTTCATTTTATATTCTGGAAATATATCTGCGAAGGAAATTTTGCCAACACACGGGGAAATATCAAGCAATAATAAATCTGGAAACCCGTTTCGGGATATAAACTGCCTCGTTTTTGACGGCCCTTAGACGCAAAACCATAGTAAAAATTTTTATAAACATCTTATCAACAGGGTTAGCAGTTAGCACCTCCAATAACACCTTCAACATTGAATAAAAAAACATTAAATTTGTGTAAACTCTAAATGTTGTTTCACAAGCACAAAGATGACGGCAGCAAACCTAGCAAAACTGCAACAAAGAATCATCGTTACTATACCGTCTTCATATCTGCCGAGTGACCAATTGAGTATTTTCAAGTTAACAACATAAAGATGTCTTTTAATTAATGTTGTACATTTCATCATTTAATGATGCTTAATGTGCGCACCCTTGGACACACGGTAGATAACAAAGCGGAAGTCGAATTCATCCCAAATTCTTGTTAGCATATCTGCGAGAAGGTATGCTGACGGAAGTGCCAAAAACGATTTTTATCATCATAAATCCCAGCAACGTTATAAAACAAGCAAGGGTAAATGGACCCTTAATGGAAATGTGGCCTGACACACGTGATTATTGTTAAAACAGAGATGAAAGAGCGAATACTCATGTTGAAAATGAAGACACTTTCGCATAATAATTTTCACGGTAACGTTTTATGTTGTTTTATATTATTCATTCATCCATTTATATTAACGTTAAAAAAATCCGTCTTACCAGTTTTTCATTCTCATCTTCCATTTCCAGCCGAGCTCCGATGCAGTTCCTCGTATCCAGAAACACTTTCCTCTGCGCATGTTCCATCAAGTTGTGAACGAACACCCCGGCAACGTTCACGCTCAAGAAGATGAAGACATTGGCCAAGAGCTGAGGAAAGAGAAATTACGGAAAATTGATTAATGCTATCTGCATAATTGAAAAATTGCACGAAAAACGGATAAATTATCTAAGAATAAACATCTGAAATTGTCTTGTTTGAGTTGAATTACTATTTACTCGCCCCATTTTCAACACTGCGCAAAGGGTTACCATGCAATAACCTCAGTAGGAAATAACAGGAGTACTCAAACAGAGACTTTACGAATCATACTTGGCAGTCGTAAAATCTTGCGGGCAAAATTGGCACACTAATTGGTTAAAAAAATTCACTTAAAAGTTATCGTCGTTTCTTAAACCAATGAATGCATTCCTTTTTCCACGTGACATCACAAATGTAAAAGTGTCATTCGTAAAGCTTCGTCTGAGTATCCCTTTTGTTGCGTTAAGAAGAAGAGAAATTGCTATCACAGCTTAAAAGTAATTATGATTTGAAATGGTGCAGTATATGGCTTTCTTTTAAAAAAGTTGCTTGGTGGGTTAAAATAAGGGCGCAATGTAAGACTTCCCTAATTTCTTGGATTTTCGTACATTTTTATAAATTCTAAATTTTCAACAGGTTGGTCATAATTACACACCGAAACAGAGAACCAAATACGTACCATTCCCTAAAGTGTATCTACAGTAAAATCTGGAAAAGTAACCACCTTTGAATGGTGACCACCTGTTTATCTTAACCACTTTGTAGTGTATTGTTTTTTCTAATGTACATTTACTTCATAAAACTTCTCTGTATAGTGACCAGAGACAACCTGTCTATTGTGTACAGTGGCCAGTGTGTGTTGTCTTTTTTGCAATTTTGACACTGCCAATGTACCTTAAAAAGTGACCAGATAACAGATGAGTCACGTTACATCTTGCTTTAACCCTTGGACATGATGA
>JAQGBX010008123.1:0-10790 GCA_034698745.1 Megaphyllum sjaelandicum
TAAATAAGACGTTTAATAAGGCTGGAAATAGTCTACAACGAAATTAACTTAAATTAAGACAAAATTTTTTTACAGTGGGATATATGACTCTTATTTGACGGCCTTTGCATTTCTAAAGTCCCATCAAGAAATGTTCAATTTGTTCGATTTAGCAAATACATGTATTATGGTCAAGGTATTGTATTATGTATTATTATGTATTACATGTATTATGTATTAAGGTTATGGAAACATCATCAGACAATACTACTTTTCATCCAAATATGTTATTCTCAGTTACTCGAAAATTATATCCACGCACAGCGGCATCTAGTCAAAGCGAGTTGATTTAGAAAGTAGATTTTCTTGTTTCCAACAATTTTTAGTCCCATTCTCCAATATTCATAGCTCAATTTCCCCCTGTCATACGTTCTCAGAGGCAGGGAATGACTTTAAGAGATTTGAACTTGATGCATTTCGGAGAGGGAAAGAGCCAAGCTGAACCGCAGCGCCATCTATTGACAATAGTCGGAACCTAGCGGGACATTTTTCGTGCCAAAAATCAAACTGAAGATTTAAACGCAAAGTTCAACCACCTTGATTTTGATTTTCATAACCGTGCATCTAATTCGGTAAGATTTGAAATACACTAAAACCTGGAAAAGTGACCACCTTTGAATGGCGACCACCTGTTTATGTTGACAACTTTTTAGTGTATTGTTTTTTCTAGTGTCCATTTTCTTCATAAAAATTCTCTGTATAGTGACCAGTGACCACCTGCCTATTGTGCACAGTGACCAGTGTGTGTTGTCTTTTTTGCAATTTTTACATTGCCAATGTACCTTAAAAAGTGACCAGATAACGGATGAGTCACGTTACATCTTGCTTTAACCCTTGGACATGATGATTCTGAACTTTTGTGGTTTTTACTACGGGTATTACAGACTACATGTATAAGTGCAGTGTTCATATTCATTATTTTAATTCAATCCAGGCTTTCTTTGTATAGTGACCACCTGTGTACAGTGACCAACATAGCATTTTTTGGTGGTAACTTTTAACAGGTTTTACTGTATAAGCTTAACCTGAAGTATGCATAAAACTCATGAATGGTCCGTAGTATATATAAGTTAAAATTAACCAGTAATTTAAAGTTTTAAATTGTTATGACCCAATGGATTTTCGTCTGCATTCCGGGATAAATTTAACGGAATCCTGTGAAAACAAAAATCTGGAAGACTACAGAATGGACAGTTTTTTAATGTTAAAAAACATTGCATTAAATTCGCATAAGATCATTAGAATTTTGAACGAATATCTGTAGAAAGAGGATATACATGTACCTGTATACAGTATATAACTTGACATGTTACATGGCTGGCAAATGTTTTGAACACAAATTATACATCTGGAAATCATGTCATACTTTACGTAAACTGTATTTCTGTTACAAATATATGATGTTACAGCCAAGCATTTTATAGTAATAAATTTGGAAATGTTTAAAGCATTGGTAGGAATTCACATTTCGTCGAAATTTAAAGCTCCAAAGTGTGCACGTCGAAAAGTAGTGCCAAAAGTGCACACTTTGAAATTTGGTGCCAAAAGTACCACTATACAGTAAAGCTTTGTCTGAGTACTCCTATAGTATAAATAGCCTACTTATACTGTACATTATACTGTACACTATACTGTACATAGCAGATTGCGTCATGCATTATGAGCTCATATTTTGAAAAAAACGTTTTAATTATAAGGTGAAAAATTAAACTTAAGAAATAAACAAATCCACCGATTTACATTGTAAATGGGGAAGGCAAGAACTAAATTCAGCTCAATAAACTAAATGGTTTTCGTGTAATTGTGCATGCTCAACGTTTAGAAAAACAAAACGTAACATATATTAAACGGGCATTAATTGAGTCTTGGCGAGGAGCAATGGGCAACCAATGAAAATATAATTAAGAAACCCAACTGAAAGTATTTTCGAAAGGGCTGAAAGGCAGGGAGGGGGGGCGTGGGGGGATGGGGGGGTTCAGCCGATATCCAAATTGGTAGCGATTAACACGATTGAATACAAACAAAGCGTGACTGTTCGGAAAGAAAAAACTCCAAATATTTCAGCTTAATTATCAAAGCTAATTATGCAGTGTCTTGATTGGGCGCATTCTCGATTGCATTAAGATAATTAGGCGCAGGAAAGGCTTTTGGAATTGGGAGGGGGGGGGGTTCCCCTCGATGACGTTTCAAACCAATGGGAGTATTACGGATAATCCAAGATTTAAGAAATAGAAAGTGCTTGTCGCAAACGGACAAAACAGGTCAGCATTTATAAGAAGCTAAATTTCTATTGAAATTCTGCAAGATTTCAAATGCCCGAGAGAAAATGTTTAGCTGGATAGTGACACCTGTCCCAAGTAGGTATACCAAGACTGCAATTATACTTCTATATCGCTACATAAACATTGCATCTATAATTCAGACAATCCTTGTATACAAAACTATGCAAGATGATTTATACTGTACATTTACACAACTTGGAATAGAGTCCTTGAATATAACCAATATATAAAAGTCTGAATTTGTCCACAAGTTTTGGCCTGAATAGATGTATAAAACGCAATGTACAATATTTACAGTGCATTTTAAGAAAATAAATGGTATACTGTCACAACTCATACCTTTTTTTGATGTAATGAGAAACATTTAAAGGTTTTGTGTTACGGGGACCGGGGGAACTTTTAAAATCTAGTAAAGGACACATGCTGTTTAAACAAAAGTCACGTTATTGGAACTTGAAAAATCTCAAGGTTTGAATTGCACAGCTGACATGTTCATAACATCATCAAACAACTTCATGGTATACGTTGGAATATCGAGTTAGTCCCGTGTATACTATTTCAGAGAATGTTTTGGAGCACTCGAGCTGTATGTCTTTACACCTGCATGAGACCCATGTAATTATTATTGGGAACATCATGTTTCATCAAATAACAAGTTTATAACTTGTCGGAACAGTGGCATTTTTCAAACATTTTACGAGTAAAACGTTAAAAAAACCCAGTTTAAATGTCAATTCATATACATGTATTATGAATTGGTATAAAAAGAGGATTATATAAATTGTGCAAAACAACAAATCAAGCTAGGAATTCCATGTAAATACAACTGATTTTCATGTAAATACTACTCAATTCCATGTAGGCTTAAGTGTAATGAATTCAGCATTTCAACTGAACAACATTTTGAAACATGTCACGAGTAAAGCGTGCTAATCTCATGATGATCCTATAAATTGTTGAAAAACAGCAAATCAATTAAGCTACAAATGCCATGTAATGAAATTCAGCGTTTCAACTGAACAGCTTGCAGTAAAGTGCTCTGCAGACTCTAGAATATGAAAATATGATATTTTTACGCATTTTATTTTATGCAAAAATATGCATCTTTATAGCCCGAAGCATGCTTAGTAGCATTTTTCGAAACTGACATGAAAGCCCAACTAACCTTTCAGCTCTGGACATTGGGCAGAGCATTAAATGGCAAGCAGATTTGCGAAAAAGAATGGCCAATAGCGTAAAACCTTCTTAAGCTCCACCTGTTCAGCACGCAACTTAACATTGCCTGGAAATTTCGAGCTTTCCAAGCAAGCTGTTTTTCAACATCTTTTGCATTTGCCACCCCGTGGCAATGCCTTGTTAAGTACAGACGCAAGTGCATTAGAAAGGATGCCTTTCCAGACTTTTTATAGCAAAGCAAAGCAAACCAAAAAGCAAGCAACTTAAAAATTAGGGTTTGATAAAAAAAAAATATTCTGGGTGAAGGGAACTGTTTTCGTTGAAATAGAGGGAAAAAAAGGCGATCACCGTTCTTTTATGAAGGCTTTTAGAGCTCTAAATGGCACCAGAAGCCCAGAAGTCTGCAAGCTCATGCTTGAAGAAAAGCGAGAGAAAAATGTAATGGATTTCACCGGAAATTCTTAGTAAAAACGCATATCTGTGGTCCTATAAGTTTCTTTTCGTTTTGCCAAATCATATAAGAACTGCATTTTGACTCGTTAAAATAAGAAAATGCGCCCCAAAAAAGGTTGGATTGTTAAGTGGCTGCCATACTGAAGTGTTTAAAGAGTTTTTTTAATGACTTAAGTGCATTACGAGAAAGTATGCCATGCATTTAAAAAAAAAGCACAGCATTATCATTAGGCCTACACATATTTGAAATACACCATGTTGTATGTTTTTTAAAAAAAACATCGAAATATATTTATATATGCATACTTCTAATGTTTTGAAAATATTTTGCACAATACAATGACATTTGGAGTACCATTTGGAAAGGAAATGGATTATAAATAAAAAACATTACACAATGCACAAATTAAAAAGCTATGCTTTTAATTTTATTTTGGGTTCTTAGATAACAAATTCATAAACAAAACATTGGCAACATGCATGCATGGTTATCAGTATACTATATGATTAACACATTTTAGACATGTTTATTTCAAATATCTGATATGCATGCCAAAACCCATTATTTGGTATGTTCAATTTTCATGTAACTCCACGAGCAGAAAATTGCAGAATGTCTCTTTAGTGTGTGATATGTCAAAATATCTGGCACTTTTTTTTATTTCTGTAATGTTACTCCTAATACGTTATGTTTTACGTCTTGTATATGTTTCTATCATTAATGAAAAAAAAACCGTAAATGCAGATGTGACTACTTCATCATTTTTTATTTTAGAAATTTTTTAATTTTTTTAATATAAACCCCTTTTAAAAGCGACATGTATGGTCTTCATTAGCCAACTCTTGCAAATCTTAAACGAGGTTCCCTTTTTCATTTTCACTTTCAATTGTTGCTTTGAAACATGCACCGACTCATGTTCTTTAAAAATTATTAATTTTGTATGGATTTTACGACTGTAGTCATTGCCTCGCTTTAAGGACAAACTCCACCGAGAATTCCATGGCAACTTCGGGTTTCTTCATCCAAAATATAAGATGAATAACGTTATTATTCCCAGTTCACATGGCACGCATTAACACCGTGGCTTTTATGGACATCCCAAAAGGAATTTGCGCGAAAATTTCGCCAAACTTCCGCCTGCAGCTACTGTAGCATCTTATAATATATGTCGTTTTTCAGAAATGTCTGAGACTTTAATTCTATGCCACTCTACTTTTAACCCCGACTTTCGAGACTGCATAATGCAGTTACCAGAAAAGAAGAACAGCCATAGTCTGGAGATAATCGAATATACGATTATAATATTTTCAACTTAGTCGTTATAATAGTATTGCAGGGATTTAAAACGACAAACTTGGACTTGGACTTGCATTCGAAATAAATGTTTAATATACATCTTATTTTATAATATACATAAAGGAGAGATGTAGGCCTACAGTGAAACCTGGAAAAGTGACCAACTTTGAATGGTTTATTTTGACCACTCTTTAGTGTATTGTTTTTCTAGTATACATTTCCTGCATAAAAATTCTCTGTGTAGTGACCAGTGACCAGTGTATGTATTCTTTTTTGCAATTTTTACAAAGATAACAGATGAGTTACATTACATCTTTCTTTAACCCATGGACATATGATTCTGGACTTATTTGGTTTTGTGGTTTTTTACTACATGTATTACAGTCTACATGTATAAGTAGGCTACAGTGTACATGTTCATTATTTTAATGTAATTCACGCATTCTTTGTATAGTGACCATCTGTGTACAGTGACCAACGTAGTATTTTTTTGGTGGCAACTCTAAACAGGTTTCACTGTATATATGTATGTGTGTGGCTTAATAACTGCGAAAAGTTTTTTGATGAAGCGTCTTTACGACAAATTACTGAAGTGGTATGGGGGGCGCTGCGGTTCTGTTCCCAATATGGCCGTTTGATAAGGCTGCACAATTTACGGTAACCGTTTTTTATCGGTTTTTCAGTCTATAAATGTAGGTTTTAATGGAAAAAATGTAAACCACATTTCAAATATGGCTACTTTCTCGCTTTTATGAAAAGATTGACTACCCACCCACGCCCTTAAAAGCAGACGTAAAAATAAACACGGCACAAAATAAAGACAACATGGGCAAAGCTGGGTTTTAGAGCTAGGTCCAGATATACTATATTTAGGCTACTTTTTTCGAAACCTGTCAATTTCTCGAAATCGTGTACTCAAACGAAGAAAGTACACCATTTTTAATTTTATTTGGTTGATTTTTTATACAATTTTTTATTATACAAACTTTTTAAATTATAATACTTGTTTCAACGTGTTACGTGTGATAAATTCTCGAATCCTGTTATAAACAGTCTCTAGCATTGCTTAAATTAGAATGTTTACAGAAGTTTATTCAAGCAAAGAAAGTACACAATTTTTAATTTTATTTTGACAGTTTTGATATACAATATACAACAATTTTCAAATTCAGATATTCTATACTTGTTCCAATACACTGTATACGGGTTCCAACACGTGTAAAACTAATTCTATAGCTGTTACAAGCAAGCTCTAGCATTGCTTTTTATAAGCTGTAATATCATAGCGTACTCAAGCGAAGCAAGTACGCAAATTTAATTAATTTTTTGATAATTTACTGAAATTTAGCCATGTCAACTTACCCAAAACTATACCAGGAAACATCCTATCTATATTTTTATTTACGTTATTTTCAACATTTCTCACTGCAGTTTAAATGTGAAGTGATTTTCTCAATGAACACATTTTTCGAGCTTCTCTCCCATGGTTGACATTTCCGCAAATACTGAGAAAATTTTCCTTAAATCGATTCACGAATAATCGATACAAATTTTTTCTAAAATAGGCCAATCGAATTCCGTGCTAGAAGTTCAATAAAGACTTGTGTTATAAACACGATCAATCACTTGTTTCCAAGCACTGCTAATTCCGTTCAAATTTGAACATCAAACATCACATTACAGGAAAACAGCAATATACTTTGCATCCTTATCATTTTCATACGCAGCAAGTAAACATTTGCAGAATCATTAAAAACGTCTAATTAGTAACGTTTCAAAATGAAAAATAGATAAAACAAAACAAAAATACATTGTTGATGAAATTACAATTGCCCACGCAAGTGCGTTTCACAGCAATACACCCATGCACTCAAAATAGGTATTCAGGGGTCGCATTTCCTGCAGACAATGTCACATGTCTATACAGAGAACTATTTTCATTTTAATAAGGCTAAGGCAAATCTAGAAATCCCCCGAAACACGTCGGATATAATTTCCAGACCATTATTTTGCGGAAAAACAAGCATTTTCGCAAATTGCTTTTGTGAAACCATATCTTCATATTCGTCAGCATTTATCTGCCATTGCGAATAGTTGAAATTCGGCAAAATTCGTAATTGAAAACCCATAGTAAACAGAAGGCTGCTCGATGTCATTTTATCAGAAATAATGCCATAAATTAAGAAGCCATGGCCAGAATGCTCTTAATTTGCATCTCCCTGACCCCCCCACCTAAATCGTAATGTATCCGCCTATACAAATAAGACGAACTGGATATATGTGCTCGAAGATACGGCATCGTCTCAACCTGCTTTTGACAAATAGATTTTGGCGGAGAGAATAGTACAAATTAAAAGAAGTATAGCCTAATATTTATTTGGCTTACATACATGTGCACCGGCAAGAATTCGGCTTTTTCGATACACATATCAGCGAGTTTTATCGCGAAAATACGAAAACTTATATTGCTTGCCTAATGCCCACGGAAATTGCATATGTCATGAGATATTAAACGGAATTTCCACAAATGCTCATCTCGGAAACATTGTACACGAATCATTTTCTAAGGTTTTTCATTGCCCGCATGAATAATGCTTTTTCAGATTTGATTAAAAATGACGCTGTTCTGCAGCAAACGGAAGAAAGCATGACCAATCAAATTGAATTATTTTATGTTTTCATTAATTTAGAGCAACGAGGAAAAAAATAGCTGCATTTGTAGTGTGCAATTTATGAATTGTTTAGTTTCCTGGTTTTTTTGGGTCTTTTTGGGGGGGAGGGGGGAACATGTCAAACCATCTTGTTTGAGAACAGTTTTATCCAGGACACTATACCAACGTTTAAAATGTTAGAGGGATTTGACATGTGTTAGATTATATGTTCTTTGTTTTACTCTAATTATTCGTATATAATGAAATTAAAACGCGAATTTTCAATGTACACATGTATCTGCAGTATATATTTTCAAACGAACAATTCAAATCTTGTCAAAGATTTTTAAGGAACATGCAGATTCCATAAAATCTTGTCCAAAGATATGTTGCGAACATTATTCTCGGCATGTTTAAGGTTTAAAACGTGATATACAAAGCGTATCAAAGGTGTTATTTGTATATTAATGGATATTACGTAATTTATTTCTGCAAGGTACATCTTGGATCTTGTTTTGTTTATTAATTTCTTTTAATTTTTTTGGAGAGTGGACATGTCAGATCATATTCCATGAAATCTTGTCAAAGATATGTTGTAAACATGGCTTATGCTTGGCTTGATAAAGGTTAATGGCGATACACCAAAACGTATTATTGGCGTCATTGGCATATTATTGGATATTACGTAATTATTTCTGAAAGATGCATCTTGGATCTTGTTTTATTATTTTTTTATGGATGGTGGACATGTCAGATCATATTCCATGAAATCCGTCTAAGATATGGTGCAAACATCTTGCATCTGGTTTTGTTTCTCTGTGTTTGAGAACAATGTGGCTCAGATCATTATCCACGTTCACCATGTTAAAAGGACCAGACATGTTTTTCAGTACATGTTCTTTGTTTTAATCTTAATTTATATACACTTGTACATTCGTGTTTCATTAATGAAATTAAAAATGAGGATTTTCTATATATCTGCATATATTTTCAAATAAACACTTTAAATCTTGTCACATGATATCTTTATAAATTTGAATCAATTTTAAAATTATCAAAATGGCAAGCTATCGTGTACTATACTGTATAATATGCAATTACACTGTGGCATTTAAAAAATACCTATATACTTATTAATTATGTTCGCAAATATAAAAATACATGTGCATACTGCTGCATTTTTTTTCCAACTTCCTCTTTACACTTTATATAGTAACAAACCATGTAATTATGTATTTAAAAGTTAAATTCGTGGGCAATACAAGGATACAGAATTTTGCAATTTTAAGTTAATTCTACAGGGAACATTGCTTGTATAAGTAGCCTCTAGAAAGCCGAGAATGTTCCCAGAAATGCATTATATACCTGCATTTGATTTATTGCATGATGGTGCCTTATCAGATCATGATTCATGGCAAAGTACGCCACGCAATTCCGAGCATTTCAAAACTGGAATTCAGAAAAAAGATAAAATGTACCTGCATGCATGCAGAGTAAAGCATTTAGAAATTCCGTATCGTTACACATTTCATGAAATCTGGACATGAAAATACTGGACATGACAGAATGAAAAATACGAATTCCACAATATAGTTAATTAATTTTGAACGAAAATATTGATTTGTAACCATTCACGGAAATTCTAAAAGTATGATCAAATTGAACCACATGTGGTGTTCCAAAATCGTTACAGGAAAGTGTTCCTAATTTATTTCATAGGAACACAAAGTCTTCATATCCTGGGAACATATTCATATAAGAACATAAAATTAAAACAATTATAAAATATAAACGCAAAATAATTGTGTTTTGTGTTTTAATATTGTTACAAATAGTTTTAAATTTGTTACAATAGCTGTACCAAAAGGCTGAAAATTACTTACAGTTTAAGCATATGTGCTGCAACAATAAAATTTACATAGAATATGTGTATCCGAGCATATATGGCATGTAAAGTAAACAACATGGTCAATCCAGACCATGTCTATCATGCAAGCATACTGGACAATTTCCAAACGCAAGTCCCAATTTCCAAATACGAAGCAACTTGCATTAAAATCATACATTTAGAGCAAATCAACACGAAAATGACATTGAATTGGACAACGTTCCCAACATTTCAAGAAATAACACGTATAAATTTAAGACGCTTGAGTGTGTGGCAATGCCCGTAAAGGTTAGGGCGTCACTCAGCATTTTTTCAACACATTCAAATCAAATATAATACGCTATATCGTTCTTAAGGGAGGTTCTAAATATGAAACCTGCAACATAATAATGTTAATTTTAAATACCTTACTAAAAGCTGCTTTCCTTTAACACTGTATCGATTTATGACCATAGAAAAAAGCACTCTGACATGTGCGAGAACCAGTTTTTTGTGCGATCATAATCCACCCTTTGCCAGACGCTTTTATATACATAAAATAGGGACGGTCCAATATCGACTAAGCCTATTTTTGCTGGACACGCATCAAGGGCCGAAAGCAGGACTGCCTGGCTCTCAGTGGTCTATACATGCATGCATGCATGTCCTTGATGGAATCACAGTCTGCATGATCTCTCGTAATTGGGAACAAAATTAAAGTTCAAATATGAAACAAATATTACATTTGAAACAACATTCACATGTAGCCTATACAAAAATTGAAATATTATATAGAGCATTTTTATACAATATATATTGAAAATATGCTGGGAATTTCATTTTAGTATTTTATTTAAATTGCATTGTAAAACCTGAAATTGTTACGTAATTTCGAACATTTGTCCGGTCGTTTCCAACATTTGTCCGGTCGTTTCCAACATTTGTCCAGTCGTTTCCAACATTTGTCCAGTCGTTTCCAACATTTGTCCAGTCGTTTCCAACATTTGTCCAGTCGTTTCCAACAT
>JAQGBX010008124.1:0-10788 GCA_034698745.1 Megaphyllum sjaelandicum
AAAAAACCTTAACGGGACAGTCTGACTTAACATCTGTTAGTTTGCTTTCAGCATCACTGCATCAAAATCCAATGACTTAGAACGTTTTTGTTTGCTTTAACATTGTGCAGACCCTTAAAATATGGTTTGGTAACATGTAACTTAAAACGTGTCGATTTAAAGATGCTGAAGTCGTGTTTACTTTATCGAGCTCAAAATCTTAAAAAAAATTGACTTAAAACATTTGAGTAGCCCCTCATTCAAATGGAGTTTTGATATAAAAAAAAAATCTCCCCAAAAATGTGGTCAATATAAGTTGCCCGATTTTCCGTTCGTGCGAGGGAGGACCAAGATTTGATTTTTAAGTTCGAAAACTGGTTCTTCGTACATGAATAAACATTCGTACTTCCAGTTAGCATGCGATTTTCTTTTTGGAGAAAAGCTGTTGTAGGGTTCTAGGTCAACCTAAATGTTTCAGTTTTATTATTTTGTTATTTTTCCTAAACCAGTAATTAGCAGATTGAGAGATAGCGGACAACCTGACAATGTTGCCAGCAAGTTGCGTTCCGCTCACTTTAATCTCCGATTAAAGTAATTTAGCTTCATGCTAAGGAAAATTAAATTGTATTGTTACAATATATATGCATGTATATAGCTGGTTTCACCCAACTATTTAAAGGGGGAATTAAATGTCTCATCGATCGCACTTTACAAATTGGCTCAATTCAAGTTAAGAAAACCAACAATTGTGTTCAAGTTAAAATTGGTTAATAACATCCGATCAAAACTGATTTATTGAAAGACACGTTATCTATTGCTGAATATCCGTTCAAGTTAATGAAATCTGTTCCAGTTAGTGAATTTATGACAGGGGTATTTATAAATTTCATCATTTTTTCAAAGAACTGCACAGTTCTTGATTGCAATTTGATAAATTAAAGCGTGAATTTCACAGATATTTCAACACAAGGATGAAATGATTCACCATCAATTCGTACCCAGCTTCAAAAGTGACACAACTCCACATTTTTAATTTTGAGAGAAAATATCAGCCTAAATTGGCTGATCTAAGATGTGTAATTTTTACTAAATATTAACCATCAGTATACCAACCTTCTGAATACCATCATTTCGGTTGAATTAATACCGTCTTAAATCGGAAATTGGTAATTTTTGAGTTGTGTCGCTTTAGAAGCGAGGGTGGGAAATATTACTGCAGAAAATCAGGAAAACGTTAATGATGCCTAACATTATTTTCCTGTTTATTTTTTGTTGCTTTAAATATCTGTACGTTTCCATCATCCACATGTACTTCATGAAACTAGGGGTACTCAGACAGAAGCTTTACGAATGGTACCTTTGGCAGTCGAAATCTTGTGCGCAGAAGAAATGCATTCATTGGTTTGAAAACAACGATAACCTAATTGAGTTATTTTTAAACCTGATAGGCTAAAGTGATTTCACGACTGCTATTCGTAAAGCTCATGTCCGAGTACCCCTAACTTCAAAAGCTTAAAATTTAAAAAAAATTATCCTTTCGAAACAAATACAAAAAGCTTGAGAAATTCAGCACCTTTTATTCGTTTACGATGAGATAATTGAGTATTGCATTTGCAGGAGATTGCAGTAATCTAAATTGCCAACAAACACAGCTATTAACCGATTAAAACAATCTAATTTTTAACCGCTACTCGTTTCTATGGCAAGTTTTTGGTACGGTTTATCCGAGTTGTTCCTGTTCGCAAAAAAACAAAAATCAGAGTGAAATTTCCGAAAAAAAAAAAGGTTTCGTTTCGGGATGATATTAAATAAGGTCATTTAACGCCATTAAAAATGTACCTATCCAGACGCAAGGTGTGTAACCAGACATGGCAGTGTTGTCAAAAGCATTTCCAATGAAAACGTTGACTACACACAAACACAGCTGTACCAAAACTCCCCAAACGAAAAAATCTTCGTAAACAATTACACCAGCACTTTTAGCACGGGTTAGACAGGCGTGTTTAATGGTGCATTTTCACTCGAAATTGCCATTTTATTCGGAGATGAATCTGGTTCCTCAAATTCCGGCATTCATTATGCGACACTACCAATTCATGGAACAGTATATAACATCCGTTTTCATGATGGAAAACACAAAAAAGGCACGGCATTGAACATCCAGTCATCCGAATTTAGGAAATGTTTCAAAAAACCGGGGCTTTTGCTAAGCATTGTGAATCTCAATATTGTTCAACAGGTTGCGCATCTATGTGATGTCGACGTCAAATCCCTGCTAATTCAGTGAAATCTGAGTGACATGTCACGAACATGGAGGCAGATGTGAGTGAAGGTAAACTGTACCTTTTTGAAAATTATGTGTGAGCTAGAACCATAATGTGCAAAAAAAAAAATCAATTTGGAATGATCATTTCGATTACTCTGTTTTTAAACTGATGCATAATTTTTGGGGAATCTTTTGATTTTTTATGAGATTCTCCTCATGAGATTCATACATGTGCAATGTTCACAGGACACGCGGTATTAATCCGAAAGAAGTCAAATTGAAATGTTTCGATTATTAAGTGCATAACTTTTTTTTTATTTTCATGAGATTCTTAACTGAGATTCTCCAAATGAGGTTCATAAATGCCAGACATCATGCCAAAGAAATAAAGAAGTCAAGTTGGAATGTTCAATTTTGATGAATTGTTTGTTTATTAATGGATTGATTTTTCGAGAAATTGTTGATTTATGATTCTAGATGCGATTCCTGAATTGGACGACCGTGTAAATGCGTGGTTTCATTACGTTTTTAAGCCGCCATCTTGAATCTCCAAGTTTGGAGAAGAAATACTGCAGAAATCTCGACAGGAATATGATCTTTCTCATTTTATTAACGACAAGAAAGCAACAGATTCATCAATTCATCCCATCCCCTATAGTTAAATTCTCAAATACGGGAAATTACCTAAATTGTGATGTTGGGGTCCATCATGACTTAATTTGTATAATGATCCTCCTCCCCTGCCAAATGGTACCATGTCCTGAATGCAGGGTAAAGAATTGAACTGAATTGAAAATTAAGCTACTCGATCAAGTAAAATAATCATTTTAGATTGCTTATTTTTTCAGCTGTATTTTTACCAAAAATTGCCCACTTGAAAACGAACCAAAATCAAATCAAAATCTCTTTGCATATTCATTACGTTTTTGTTTGTGTTTTTTTTTAGAACTTTAGAGTTGGTTTTCCATCCCGTAAGATAATTCTGTGACGCCACAAATTTATAGAAATTAAAACATCCGTTTCCGCACACAGAAAAAAAAACCATCCAGTCATCGGAATTTAGGAAATATTCAAATGGGAGTTTAAAAGCATTGTGCATTTCAATATTGTTCAATGGTCGATCATCCAGCTTGCTCATCTACATGTATGAGAAATCAGTAAACGGATTTGTTGACGCGATAGCCAGTACGTACTTTTTGCACAAAAAAAAACAAACAAACAAAATGCACCAGAAACGTGAATGCAATTGTAACGTTATACGCTTTTTATAGGCTATTTGCTGACCCGGATTTCGTGACGTCATTTGCCGGATGCTCAACCAGTTTCGCAGCCAAATTGTATACAAAACCAGTTGAGGGCAGGATTTTATGGACCGTGAGGGGCTCGGGGATCAAGGGGATGACTTCAAAAATATCCATCAAAAAGCTCAACAACCAAAAAAGAGGTGAAAAAAAAAAAAACTCAAAATGGCGAAATGCTGCGATGGCAATAGGCCTACGTGATTTCCCATTTATCGTGAAACGTGTTTTTCAATTGCATCTCGTTCGACTGAAAGAAGTTTTTTTTTCCAGCAAAAAAAAAAACAAAACTTAGTCGAAATGTTGCTCAATGCATGATCCACCACGTTTTCATACTGAATACATCATCAGGCTTTGATGGGGGAAAAAAAGCATGCAGATAGGGGAACTATAGGAAAGCCCATTTTCATTCAATGGATGGCAGCAATGGCAGAAATCCATTGATGCAACAAAAATTTCCTCCTTTTATTTTAGCTTTATGAATTGCCCGCACCCCCGGATAATGGGTCCTTTTTTTCAGGTACAAAGCAATGACGTCACACGCGATGTAATTGGACGTTGTGACCTTCTCTTCGTGCTCGCGAAATTACATTAACTAGGTTGTTTGGCTGCCAAACGCACAATATCGTCGTTGTTGAGCTGCTCCTCGCAGAAATTGCACATCCGCATTTTATGACAATGCACGCGTTATGCAAAATGTGCCAAACTTTTCAAACTGAAAAGTCCAAAAAAATGACTAAACGCCGTCACCCGCGGAGAAAGTTATGTCTGGAAATAAATTGCGGGAAAGTTATTTCACCTGAAACAATTTCCAGTTTCTGCACATACCGAGCGATACTTTCAGAATATACATGTATCCCTATACGGTTTATGCGCTATTTGACAGCAGTGTTTCATATATAGGGAAATGGTAGTAAACTAACTTGACAGCAGGGCTTCTATTCCATCCTATGACGTACAGTACATTCTTCCTGATTGGCTTTCCAACAGAAAGAAACTTTTATGACAGAGTAAAAGATGTGAGCGTCCCCCTGCCAGCAGGGTATTGAATTGAATTGACGTCAGATTCTTTCCAACAATTACTTGCTCAGAATAGGATCGTTTTCTATACTGGAAATATATCTGGAAACTTATTTTTCCATATATGGAAAGAATGTTTCGGGATATAATTGGCCTCGTACAGTGGCTTCCGCCAACCTAGCTGTGTATCTCCAAAAAAGTTCGTAAAATAGAAAGTTCTTAAATAAGGCTGTCATAAGAAAACTGAACAATGCAATCTGCACTCGTTTGTTTAAGATAAAAAAAAAAACAGTCACAACACAAACTTTTCCTTTGTCGAAATTTGTAATTACTATCCAATTCACACATCACACCTGTTAATCTAATCCTGGTTTTAATTATAATTTTGGTTGAGGGGGCAATTTTATTCTCTTCCCCCTCGTGGAAGGTCCGAAATCCAACCAATTTTGGGAAATTACACGTTCCCGGAAGAAAAACCGTTAAAAGAAAACGGTTTACACATTGCAGGAGAGAATTGAGTTCGTAAAAACAGGGAATGTGCCACTTTAGTTCGTAATTCGGAGCGAAAATTGATATTACACTATAGATGTATGCAATCCTTTTCTTTACCAATTCAATACATTGTATATACAGTAGAACCTCTCTTATATGAACTCATGGGCAGGAGCCTGGAGCCACATGCTGAGCCAGCCTCAACCTTGGGAAAATTGATTAAAAATGAATTCAAAAACTCAAAAATTCCTCTTCTTTACAAAAACCAACCTAGGGCATGGATGAACCGTCATGTTTTTGTAGACTACCCGGTAGTATGATAACACATTCATGCTTTTCTATTTAAGGATTACCTTTTGATTATATGAACCACCTCAGGTCCCATTTAGTTCATATAAAAGAGGTTCTACTGTACAATAGTTCGTAAAAACGTTGTTTTGGTCAGTGGGAGATGCGTTAAAACGCAAGTCGACTGTATATTAATCCAGAATAAGATTTTTTTTTACAAATTTAATTAAGAGTGTAATAAATAATTGATGAACTAATTAGTACTTAGGTGTAAATATTTTTTCTCTGACATTTTTAAAAAAAAAAATAAAATAAAGTTAGGAAGTAATTAGGGCCGAACGCATGTGGTATGGTAAGCCGCTTCATTCAGCATTTCATCTGACATTACAGGATATATTAATCACATGTGTTTTTTTTTTGTTTTTTTTAAATGACTTATATTGAAGGTAATTTTGGATTAACATTGTCACGCCAGTTTTTTTTAATTTACAATATAATGTATAACATTTATAACATCGCGTGCATAGGAGTCAAGACTGTCTTAAAATGAACGTAAAATGTCGATTTATAGCATTCCAAAAGTGGGTTTTGTTAATATCTCTTGTTTTTACAACTGCTGGAGGTGCCATTAAATCACAGCTCTGCATAAAAATGTCCGCAAGGCGTAGATTCAGTTCATTTTTATTCATTCTTCCTAATTTTTTATTTCCCATAAAAAGCACTCACGCATTAATTATGCAGTAATTAAGCCGATTACTGTAAAACGGGGCTGAAAAACATTGCATAATAATTAATTTTATTTCTTGATCTCGATTCGTCATGCGAAACTAATATTATAATTTGGACAAAGTAAAAATTAGCATCGACGTACTGTATTTAAAGTTTTCAAGCAGATGCTCAAATACTGTAAGTCAAGACAGAAACTTTAAGAATCGTACTTTTATTGAAGGGGTGATATCACGTGTGCAAAATCTTGAATTTTTAAACGAATCAGCGCGTCGATTTTGCACACGTGACTTTAAGACTGCCAGAGTACATGAATCGTATAAAGTTTCTGGTTACTTCTATTGTCTACCCCTAAAACTCAAGATTGAATAACGAAAAAAACAAAACAACAACAACAACAATTGATGCCCATGTTAAGCACGACTTGGATAGACCTTTTGCAAAGTTACGTATGAGGCTATAGATCACGTGATCTTTTCATCAAATTAACTAAATGAACGTGCCTCGGCACTGCCTCTGGGTAATTTTCACCAATGGAATGAATGAAATGTCACGTGATATATGCATGGTGACGAAATCTGCATAAGGTAACAGGTTCATATCTTGTAATAGGGGCACTCAGGCAAAAGCTTCGCAGATCTGTTTTTTTGACAATCGTGAATTCACCACGTGTTCAAATCAGCCCATTAATTTGTTTAAAAAAAATCCATTCCAGATCGCCATTTTCAGGCCAATTAATGCCTTTCTTTTGCACACGTGACTTCGCCATTGCCAAAGTGCGATCAACGAAGTTTCTGTCCAAGTATCCCTGTTGATCAACAATTGAGTATCCTCAATTGTTGATTAAAGGTACATGTATTAGGCTAATTCCGCAAGGCCCACATCTTAAGATGCCCAAACAAGTCTCCTTCGAACGGTGCAATTAAGCGCTAGATGGTGTGGGCAAACAATTGCGCAAACGTGTACGGTTTTTACCATTCGAAGCAAACATTGCATCATGCACGATTTACATTTAGGCATTTTGGAGATCAAAATAAACACCTTAATCTGTCCTCGAGTTTGCATTTGCAAGCCAAAAATAGAAGCGTCACAACTAAGTTACGCCTCGTCTCGTCGCTGGAAACTCGCAATTCGTGGTTTATAATTTCAAAATTAATGCTGTTTTGCGCAAGCTTTCTCTAATGCAGGTAACCCTATAGCTGCGCCATTGTTGGGCCCAACCCTTGCCTACCACCCACCCCCAATTACGTTGTTTTTGTTTTGTTTTTCCTTCGTCGTTCAATGGCACATTCTGTAGTACGTTTCAATAGCTGCACAACCTTGGGCCAGGAGGACACGAGGGTGGAGAAGGCCAGTTAGGGATTTACTGTGGACAATGGTCAGTCTTCACAATGGTACCCATTGTTTCGCTCTTTCCTAATCGATGCAATCTGCGAGAGGGGATCTATAGCGTTAATTTGGGCTGTAAACTTGAAGAGACCATTCAAAAGAAGAACCTCTCTAATGGAAAATAAATGTCACCAAATTATTAGTTTTGTTTTAAAAAATAGATTTATAACCAAATTGTATTCTTTGGGTTTTCCCTTCATAATTGGCTCCACTACGTTTGCAAAAATTAAAATTTCTGCTATTTTTATTACCAAAACAAAACAACAACCAATAAAGGTAAACACGAAAAACTGGAACATTGTTTTCTTCACGTTCGATTTTAAATATGCAAATATGCGGGTTTAAAGTCGTTTCTACGTTGTTGTTTTTTTTTTTAAATCGCTCAATTATTTTGTAAACATTTTAAGTTACTGTTCAATTTTGTTTCGTAAAAAGTACAAATGAAAAGAATTCAAACACGAGTACGTGTATATTAACGGTAGCAACCTTCACGTTCGATTTTAATATTTTCATATAGGAAGTTTTTGTTTTTATATTTATTCATTTCTTACATATTATTTTCCCTTATCAATTTCAATTTCTCAATCATATTTTTTTTTTAAATTTTCCATTTTTCCATCACTTATCATTTTTCAAATCGATAACTTATCAATAACCAATATTTCCATCGGAAATTCTATCAATAACTGCTATTTTTCTGAAATTTAATAACTCATCCAGCACTTGCTAATGTTTTTTTCAATGCTTTACTGATGTTTTTTTTAAATGTAAACTTTTTCTATCAATAACCAAATTTTTTCTAATGATTTACTGAATTTTTTCTCAAATTAACAATTGTTTCATCGTTATTATTATACTATTATTCCAATTACGAGTTGGAATTCTTCACTGTTTATTATAATTTTAAAACTCGATACCCTTACGTTCTCATTAATTATAGAACATTTATTCTGCAAAGTTAAACACTTGTTAAAACAATCTTAATTTATAGTGAGAATTTTTTTTTACCAATGTGGATATTGACATTATAAATGTTATCCACTAACCCGCTGCAGTGCATCCTGGGATGCAAGGGAGGGCTATATATATACGATCCATTGTTTTTAATGTCATTGAATGGCGAATGGCCGATTAAAATTTGAAGCCCGTCATTATTTTGACCAGCCAGAACAATGGAGAACGCGTTTTTAAATCTCATTTTTATTGCCTTTTATATTAATAGAAACCGCGTGCTCACCTGCTATTTGTTAATATAAGGAACTTAAGTCGCCAGCTGAATAATATTTTTAGTCGGTTAGGTCAAGGTGGACTTATTGGCGCCTGTTATAATGCTATAATACAGGGTGTCCTACCTAATATCACAACGTGGACATACATGCATGTAGGCTTTTGGGCGTTCATTTTATCGAGCACTAGCGGTATTACCCGTTTGACAGTTTTAGGGTCCGGGGCAAATTAGAGAAGATTTATGGCCTTGTTTTCCCACGGAGTTCGCGCTCCTATGGGGTGTGTCACGAACGGCCAATCGTATGGACTTGCCAAGCTCAAGATCAGCCACAAACGCAACAGGATTGGCTAGCCTCAAAAACAAAATGGCGTCGTTTCTATTTTATATAGATAGATGAAGCTACAAATATGAAATAACATCAACAAGTTCAACCAGAGCTTTCACACAACGCTTCTGACTAAGCCTTCATGAAGCGCCGTCTAGCGCAGAATTCTGGCACCATCTATACATTGCACCTGTTTTTTTTCGTTCCAAATGGACGTTCATAGAGCCATCTAGCACATACATGTAGCTGAAGAATTTCTCCTTACTGTTTAATTGCATCATCTAGAATGTCTTGCAATGGATATTTATGAAGCGCCATCTATATCAGAAAGAACGCATCTGAACCGCAGTTTTTCAGTCCAGATATACATGTACATGCAAATGGGCTCCCTGCTCCGCAATCAAACGCTGGAGAGGGAATGCACCAATGTTTCTCGCAGAATATTTGGTAATTCACACAGCGCCACCTATTAAATACCATTGGGCGTTCATATTATAGCACCACCTGCAGGCAGAGACGCGGACAACGAAATCCAAGCAAATCAATCTATTTCCACATTCATTTAGTGTCATCTAGCGGCCAAAAAAACAAACGATTCCGTTATCCGTGACAAAGGATATGCTACACATTCAGTTCATTTCAGTTCGACCTGCAGGCGGTGTTACATGAACGCCCAATTATATTTTATAGGTGGCGCTGCATGTATGAATGACCAAATAATCTGCAAGAAACATTTGTGCATATGCATCTCCAGCGTTTGATGGCGGTCTCTTTAACTAGGCTAAAAAACTGTGGTTAAGATGCTTTCCTTCTGCTGGAGATTGTCATAGAGACATAGACGAATCACTGAAATCATCAGTGAATCAGCGGATTTGAGCAATCAGCGATTCGCGACTTTCTAGATGCTTCGTTGGGCTAATCGATTACCAACTGATGTGCACCGTGAAACATCACGTGTTGCGAAACAGATGTCGGCATACAGTTCGAAGCTGAGCAATAAAGACTGGACACCACCTTCAACCATGCAATTCAACTAACAGACGAAATGTTTTCAAACGCAATATATGCAAACGATATTTCAAGTTTATTATCTGCGTTTCAAGGTCCAGAAACCACGTATATATACTGTAGCTTCAAAGCCTATACTTATGAAATAGGCAAACAAGACAACGAGTCAATATTTTCTTCCCGTGTTTTTGCAGCAAACGACATTGGCACACTGTCGGATTGTCACGATAAGGGGAGACACAAGGGCGAGGTGCCACAGCAATATAATAGTTGTTCGAAGAAAATTGCAAAATGAGCGGAAATAAACGCCAGCACGCTCTGACACAATTTAGGACAATTGGCAATTGAGGAGACACCTAGAGCTGGCCCAGCCAAAACGCCGAATAAACAGACTTTTAACTTACCATTTCAACATACGCAATATGGTACAACCGGGACATACCACGATGAACAAAATTCCCAGCTTCCGTTTGAACGAAATTTTCGGTTGGCTCAGCAGTTTCCAGAAGTCGCTCGTCATTTCCAAACACCGGGCAGTTCACACGAATAATTTTCCTTCCGATATGGATTTTCCAGAAGCTGGAAATAAAAGTGATAGATATGTCACTAAAATTAATAAACATAACAATGCAGCTTTATAGGATTTCTCTGCATTAATTTCCCATTTAGATCTTATTGGATTCCAGAATTCGCTTGATTGCATTTTGGAATTTGTTTGTGCAGTGAAAGCCTGTTAGATCGACCACGCTTAATCCGATCAGCCATTTTA
>JAQGBX010008125.1:0-10787 GCA_034698745.1 Megaphyllum sjaelandicum
CGGTTGCACCAACTTAGGTTAAAATCTGAGGTTTACTAACCTTGGGTTAAAATTTGACTCCAGGTTAACCTTCGGGTCAGATGTTTGTGTTGCACCAATTAACTCTCAATGAAATATCCCCCAAAATACGAAACCTATATTTAACCTTATGAAACCAAAATGGAATACAGAAATGGAACTAACTTTGAAAATTGCTGCCAGATTGCGCATGCTGGCTTCCACGCCTGCATGACCAGGTGGTGTAGCACGCGTAATTCCCTAGCTTCATCAAATTCACCCATTGTGTCTGACATGTTGTTTTTCCCTAATTCTCTTCATTTTTCCCTAACCCGAGCTTTGTGCAATACAACTAGAAGTTAACCTAGAGTTTCGCAGTAGGTTAACCCTAGGCTATTCTTAACCTCTGTTGGAGCAACCGGCTCTTAGTGCAGTGTAGCCTATATCCCCTCTTTAAGCATGTTATAGTTCTCCTCGTAGACAAAATTCCCAGGTAGACGATGGCAGCACATTGCCTTGTGTTGGTGTTTGGCCCTCTTGTGCAGTAATAGGCCAACGCAATTTTTGTGGGTTCAATTAAAACTGGAACTTTCACTACCGAGCAAGGTGATTTTGAGGTTAGCATCCTCGTCTAGCATTCGGTAGACCTGGGTTCGATTCCCAGGTCGGCTATCCTCAATTGTGGTTTTTCATGGTTTAATTCCCACAATTCCTCCAGGCGAATGTTGAGATAGTTCCTATATTAAATCGGCCATGACCGTCTTCCTATCCTAATCCCATCCCACCCCCCCTTCTCGTTAAAATCCTAAATATGGGAAAATTAATTAAATTGAGAATTTGGGGTCAATCGAATTGTATAATAATCCCCCTGCCACATGGTACTATGTACTGACTGCAGGGTAAAGAATTGAAAAAATTGAAATAGCATAAAGCATGAACAATCATTACTCCATAACACAATGTTACTTGTGCATATTCCAAAAACCGCAATTTTGCAGTTTTTTCTAGCACCGAACACTTACCACATGGTCGATGAACTGAAAATTCAATAACCAAATTTGGTATGTAAGACAAAAATCTGCAAATGTTGGCTGATGTAAAGCCCTTCATTCACGTACAGAACACAACACAATAAAAAGGGATTAAAAAATCTGGTCAAAAGAAGTTTAAGTGGCGCCTTATTGTCCAACATTCTTCTTGTTGTTAAAAAACCAAAACGCTGCATTCACACGTCCTCATCATGTGAAATATTGCCATGCTGCAGTCCATGTAAAACAGTATTATGTTATACTGTAAAGCCATGATTTGGCTAGGTATTTCAATTATCTGTTGTAAAATCACAGATATTTCTTTAGTTTTATATAAAAAGATTAGTTTCTGATGAACAAAAATCTGTTAGTTTGTAACAGATTTTGCTACAATCGACCCGTAATTGAAGTTACTAGGAGACTCGAGCTCTAGAACTGTCCGATTTTTTTTAGCCTGTTGGCGCTTAGCACTGTGGTCAGCTGTCACTTGTCGTCCTTGGCAGAATTCACCTTTGCCTGAATCGAGAAATGCTGTCCAGGAAACCACATGAGCCAAAGAATCGTTAAACGGCAAACATCTCACCTTGTATATGTCAAGGCTTGGAATATTCTACTAGATAGAAATAGCGATTATTTCATACGTGACACCGCCAAACCGCCGGCAGATCATACGCCCTGATCGAATTCTGGGGGCATGACATTCATGGGTATTGCTTCTTCAGTGGCAGGCTTGCACTCATCATCCAGAAAATTTATGTCTTTTGCCTTGTACCACACTACCATGTCCACAATGAAAGCCAGAAACATGATGGCGCCAGTCATTCCTAAAATCAAAGTAACAATTAGTGTCCAAGCACTTGAATTGTCAATCTGTGTGTGCAATATCAAATAATGCCTAATAATTACAGAAACCATTCATTTATAAATTAAAGCATATGCATATAGTGCACTACAAAGCACAAAGAAGCAACATTGCCACAATTCTCTCAATGGCATTTGACCTTATGCAGAGTTATCAATGGGGCTGCATCACGTGAACTTTTTATCGAATCAACCACTAAAAGAACGTGCCTCAACAAGGGGTTTTCCTCAAGCTTTTTCTTATTTTTTCCTGATTTGTACTCTGAAAATGTTGAAAATTTTGCGGATCTGTCCTAAGAAACTTCAAAAAAATTTTGCTCTATATTTCCTTGACTTTTTCAAAATAATTTATTCTTCATGGCCTTTTCCAGGTCTGGGGAAACCCTGGCAGTGGCACGTTCTTTTAATAGACGATCTGATAAAAAGAACACCTAATACTGCCTCATGTGTGTAAATCTGCAAAAAGTCCATGGTGCATCGAACACATCCAGGCAATATTTAACTGGCAACTTTGTATATTTTGGTTAAGAAAATGAATTAAATTAATCACCTTAGTTATTTTACAACGGACTTTACTAAACCCACACTTACCGTGGAAAAATTTGCGAAACAATAAGGGATCGTACAACCAACAGGCCCCTTGCTCTCCACATAGTGTTTCCCAAACTAAACAAGCTGAATCCACCACTGCTCCATAAATGATAGGGCAGGGTACATTTCCTAAAATAATATAAAAGCTATGGTTTACATGCATATTTCACTTAAGGAATATGCCATCATCATTTGTTCTTAGCTGGAACATGTCAAAAAAAATATTATGTTGATAGCAACTTGATAAAGAATGATAAATTATAAAATTAGCAAAAACTATAGTAAAGTGATAAAATTAATAGGAGAACCTACCAAATAGACCGATGGCAAAAGAAATTAGTCCCAGGGCCATCGCTTTGTCTTTTGGGTCCACACACCTAAATAAGAATGAAAATCATGAATCCATTACAACAATTCAA
The DNA here is from genome assembly GCA_034698745.1 of Megaphyllum sjaelandicum. Classification (NCBI taxonomy): domain Eukaryota; kingdom Metazoa; phylum Arthropoda; class Diplopoda; order Julida; family Julidae; genus Megaphyllum; species Megaphyllum sjaelandicum. Next base: position 2,897 of record JAQGBX010008125.1, read on the forward strand.
AATATAAACATTCTTCATTCCACTAAATATTACAGCAATGTTACCTGAGAGTTAAGAGCATTGATCCCACTTCTGACGTAGAATGAATTAGAACAAAGAGGGAGAAAATGCAAATGTACCAAGTGAAATTGTTGCAATTCAGCTCACAGTAGCCTGGTTTTGCAGTCATATCAGATGAGAGGCAAGTGCAATTAAGAAACTAAATGATAATAATATAATTAGCAAAATGATAATAAGAAAAAATTGAAATTAAAAGATTTAGCATTCACCATTTCCACAGACTCTGATCCAGTTTGATTAAGTGTGTGTGTACTGCACCCAGCATGACAAGCCGAATAATAGGTGATACCCTCACTCGAGCAGACAGGAGCAAACACACTCTGGTCACAATCACATGTCGTGTTACAAGTGATTTTTTGTCCAACCCCCCTGGAAATTAAAGAAACTTTGAGACTTTGTTTAAAGGCAACAGGCTTTGGGCCGATCGAGATTTTTGAGCGAGTTATACACTCGCTGCCAGAACGATGGAAAAAATGCAACTCCCAAAATGGCTATTTTTTTTGAATAACTGATGACGTTTACATGCATTTCATTACCAAATTCCATTAAACTCCATACATCAGATATAAAAAAAATATATTGCAGAAACTTAAAGAACACTCATCGCAGTATTGCTTTAGAGAGGATTTAGTGTATATCATTCCTACTTAAACCACAAAAATCGTTTCTGGGTATCTACGACAGTCTTACAATCAGTGTGCTGGCAACCTAATTTGAACTCGCAGCAGATACATTTCCATTGTTGGATAAATCGTTTGAAAATATTCACAAACCAGGTATGGTGGTTTTAACTATTAACCCATGAATGAAACAATTGCAATTCTATAATTTAAATCATGTTATTTTCACCACACTTTCAAGTTCAAACTTTCCCACATTAGCACAGACAAAATTTATCTGAATTTATATAGCAGTTTTACGCACGGCATGACTCCATGATGGCTCGCAAAATCGTCCAGAGGACATCCCAGAAAAGTGAGAATTACCATGCCAATGGCATATGCCAAAGCAGTTATAGCAATCCAGCCAGCCACAAACCGTGGATTTGGCTTATAGCGCCTCATAAATGTTCCACTTGCAAAAATGCCCACACCCATCACCAATATACCAGCCATTCCTGCAAAAAAAAAGTTTAAAACAGACCAACGTTAGGCACTTGAGTCTAATACGCGGTCATTCCTGAGTTTCTGCTTCTCACCCGACACCATGTTTGCATCTGTAGCAGTCATACGAAATTGACTTTCAATGTATTTCGGAAGAAAGGTGTACAGTCCAGCAATTGGAAGAATGTGCAGGACACTGCTTGCTGTGCGACACAGCAGAATGTCATTTTTCAATAGTCGTCGTAAAGCCACTGGAAAATCTACAAAAAAAACAAAGCTTAAAATGTTTTGTGTTCTTTCAACGGTTTGTCATGGCATTTACTGTATCTCTCGCTCTATCATTGCCCTATTACAAATCAAATACAAACAAGGAAACATAGCTCACCGGTGTAATCCAAAAAATCATCAAAATATTAACCAACATTTTTGCCCATGAAAGTATCCAAATGTCTAGCTGGCACTAATTCTGTGCATTCGTAAGCAAAGTGATTCTATCCTTGATTATCATTTTTTCCAAGAAAAAAAAAACGTTCAGACGTGTACAAACAACGTGCAAAGAGTTTAGATTCAATGAATTGAATTCTATGTTCATCATGTGCACCATTCCAACATTCGAGAATCCATTTAAAGGGTGGCACAATGAACATGCGGTAAAGACTAAAAAATACTACCATATGAAAATCCATGCAAGCTATATCCATGGTTCCAAAGGAGGATTGATGGAAATGAAACAGTGAAGATATGAAGAAGACTGTGTACGAGTGAAGATAGGTGTAACCAATTTGAAAGGTGGGTTATCAGAACTGCTAACTGAAACCATCAATTGAGGGATGGCATCTGTAATTTTCTGCACTGCTACATTAACTTACAATGGACCTTATGCAGAGTTAGGTATGAGGTTACAACACGTGATCTTTTCATTGACGCAGTGCCGAGGCACTTTCGAATGAGCCTTGGCACTACCTTCGAGTAATTTAATTCCACCAATGGAATGAATGAAATGTCACGTGATATATGCATGCTGACGAACTCTGCATATGATCCATTGGATCATGTGCAGCAGAGATCAAATATGACTAGCAAAACTTTAAAAATTATCCAAATATGGTTTTTGATTAAACAGCTGTCAACAGCCAAAGCTTATGGTCTTACATTTCATATGCGTACTTCAAAACGTTGAAGAGAAATGCTTACCCGCATAATCTTTAACATTTTGAGAGATCACATGGGCTACTGCAAAACGAACTCAACATTTCGCAACATTTTAAAAATCTTTCTATCGATGTACTTATCCTTGCAGGATATACACGCCCGTTTGAGCGTATAAAATTCATACTAACTATACTTTAATACCAGACTTGTAGGGTTAAAAGTCTAGGGAAACAGTTATATTCATGAACATGCTTCCCTAGATGTAGGGAGTTCAAAAAACTTCACATCGATATACTTTTGTTTTAATAAATGTTGAACCTGCCAAGTTATTCTTACCGTTGTGCAATGGTTCGTCTTTAAGAGAACTGATATTTTTATAAAGTTATAATTTTTTATAAATAAGACGCATTTTTATTTTTTAATTCATTTGCTTAAGTAACCTCAATTGAAGAGGAATCCAATTCACTGTCAGACAAACCATGCTACATCGGGATAAAACAGATAAATCTTTTTTAGTAAAAAAAAACAAACCATATCTCAGACATTTGTAATAGTGGATATTAACGTTGTTTTCTCCTTAATCCAATAGTCACAAAAGGGAATCTTAAAATTCAAAGAAGCAGACTTAATTTTGGATTTGATACTTTTTTACCTAAAAAGTAATTAAACTAATCATTTACATTCTACCTTGAAATTCACCAGGAAAATCAACATGCTGTATTGTTTTCCATATCTCTTGAAAATTATCCCATTCTTTAAAATTAAAAGGTAGCTGACAAATATCAAGTTTACTCGATTTCAAATCTGGCAAAAATACTGACCATACGATAAAATGTTTGATTTACAAATGTTTAAAATATTAAGTAAACACATCTTCGCATTGAATTGCTGCTCCCCATTTACTTTCATCGTCTTAATTGTTGATAATCCAGACTGCATTTACGTAGTCATATGTTATCGTTTCACCATTTATGATCATCTTGACAAAATATTACATAACATCAATCTGAACAAGAATGATGGGCAAGTTTCTTGAGAGTCAAAAATGGAAAGCTTAATTTGCGAAGTTGCATTAAACATTTGAAAATCCTTAAAGAAACAATGTTCCCAATAAAACTCTTCTGCACAACAAAATGTACAGTACGGTAGGTGTATACAATATAAATAATAACGAAGATAACTCTTTAGAGGACACAGGAACTTGGTAACTGTCAATGTAACACACGTGACACCAAGTTTTTGAAAATGGAGTCTTACACAGGGACCAAAATGACAAATGACTGACAGGTAATATTTTCTCTTTTGCAGCACAATCGGGCGATAAACAAATGTTTACGTTACAGACAATCTTAAAATAATCGGGGTAGCATGCACATTAGGTTTACTTATTTTGCACTGACTATTTTTAGCAAAAGCATATTATAAGAACAGAAATTACAAATGCTGAGAAATAAGCTTACAGTGTTCAACATAAATGAGTAACAATATGCTCAACATAAGTGTCACCATGTAGTAAAATTTCACAAATTGGCAAACTAAAAATAATTTTGTAATATCTTTGCCTATAACACAATTTCATAAGAATGAGAATTAACTAAACAATTTGCTTAAATTATTTATCTTCTTTAAAACAATAACGGAAAACAGAAAAAGACATTTGAAGTGCAGCATAAGTGATGGGACACTTTACAAAACTTGAAACATTTAGGCTTAATGTAATTCTGATGATTTATTTTGTTTAATAGGGGTTATATTTAACATCATTTTTAATGAAATTGGCCAAATCGTATTAGCATAGAATGTTTTTCAGCTCAAAGACTACCCCATTAACATACAGTAACCGTTCCTTTCTTGAATATGATGTGTGCAAGGGTCCTTATCTTGCTGGAATGTCCAAAAGAAAAGCCACTACATATTAGTCCACTAAAAAACTTCATTAGGAAACATTCTATTCTAAAAAGGTTGGCTAAATTCATTACAGTACATACAGTACAAACTATTTCAATTTTTGTCAAGTGTCACATCACTTATGTTGTACTTTAAATATGGCTTTTCAGTTTTCCTTTACTGTCGAAAAGAAAATAAATTATTTAAGCAAATTGTTCAGTTTATTCTCCTTATATGTTTAGATAAAATGTTATTAGAAACCAACATATAAAATTTTTTTATAACTTTTGAAATTTAACTGGTGTCCCATCATTTTTATGTTGAGCACTGTATTTGCTACAGTTGCATGACATCCATATCTGACGTAGCATGCCAGAATGCGTGCCCATGATGACAAAACCAAGTTATTTTTCATCGATATTTGTCATGATTTCTCAAACTTCTGATCATTATTTTACAGAACCAGAATTGAATTTCTGAAATGCAACTTTGGATCCTACAGCTTTCTATGATAAATACGATTATAATGTTTGGCGATAATTTACAATGATTTGACCTCTCATCAAATTAAACACCCAAATAATTTCAGGGTTCAAAATAGTGAAAATGACCCTATGCATGTCACATCTCAATGATAACCTAGCAACGTAACATGCTGGCACACATTCCCCATTTAAAACTGCAAATTGTAGTCAAATGAAAGCCCATCTCATATATAGTCTACTAACAAGCAATAATGGTCAGGCAGGAAGTTATGTCAAATAGGCATGTTTGCATGTTCAAGCTCAGTGCTTGTACTGCAGAATTTTCATGCGATATTTTCATCCAACTGAATAAAACCAACAAAAAAAACTTGATCAATATTAGTTTTTTTTGTACTTTTTTATCTACATGTATTTCTGCCAGTAAAGAAACCCAGCAAAGATAGCAGCTCGACAAGTGATTTTTGAAGTTTGAAAAAGAAATTTGTTCTCGATTCAAATGTTTAAAAGTGCACTAACAATTTCGCTATAATTGCATTTATTGTATATATTTTTCAAAGAAATGTTGGATAAAATATCCAGTTCCTTCTTTCATTCTTTGATTTTGCAATACTAGTTCTAAATTCTAAACCCTAAAATTTAACCGCCAACTTGTGGTACTTTAGAGGAATAGTAAGCCTAGTGGGATAGTAGAAATTTCATATTCCTGAGTTTTCCAGGATTTTTAAAAAATTTCCCTGATCAATTAAAATGTCAAAATTGAAATATTCCAACGTTATCCACGATTTTACAAAATCGTCACTTGACAATACCCAAAAAATTGCATAGGAAAACTTTTAACATTTTTATAAAATAAGCATAAGAAAATATGGAAAATTTTACAAATTCATATTCGGAAGTTGAATGTTTTGCAAATCTGTACTCGGAAAAGTTGAAAATGTTAAAAAATTTTACTCGGAAATGTAACAAATATTACAAATTTCACCTTGGAAAACTTTGAAAATTTTACAAATCTGTCATCGAAAACTGTTGAAAACTTCAAATTTGTACTCGTAAACAGTTGAAATTCTTTCCAATTTGTTTTTTACGTACTCTGAAAACGTGGACAATTTTGCAAGTTCGTACTCGTTTTTTTAAACATCATTTTGAAGCATTATGCAAAGTTCCTCTGGATAAATGTATACACAATTTCCATTAAATTTGTAGTCGTTTTGGATGGAGAAAAAGTATTCCTTAAGACCTAAGACTGCACAAACGATTACAGGCAGCAATTATGCAAATATGCCTAAATGATGTGGAATCTGTTTAGAGGTACAACCAATGACATGTACATGTACATTTTTGGTTAACAGGAGTCCAAGCCAACCAAGAGTGGGATGTGCATGTAAGCACTATTCAGGCTAAGAGAAAACTGAAACAACAACGTAAAATACAAAGGGAAAAAAAAAGAAAAAGTAGGAAAAAATAAAAATGGTGAAAACCAATCCACATAAAAATCCAAAGATAGGGTGTAGAGCAAGAAGGAGAAGAGATGGACAACAGGCACCAGAGACGTAAAGCTCATCTAAACGCAGGGAAACAAAAGGGGGTGATGCCTACTGTTTTTTCCTTCAAAGCGGCGGCGCGAGTGTTCCTGTGCCACCTTCTCCCTTCCGTTCACAGTATGATGAGCTCTGTCCTTAGATGGCTCTACACGCCCCCAGAGAGAAATGCAACGGGAAAGAAAGAAATTGGGAAATGTCTCCAAATTTTTCCTCATACAAAACAAAAAACCATACGGTAGCGGTGGTGGCCGAGTTAACAAATATTGGCAGTTGGCATGTTAGTTTGTAGCAGGAGAAATGTTAGTAAATAACGATTTCAACTAATGGTGGTAAATATCACAAGTGCTAGCTATATACAGTAGTTAATAGCATGTGCATTCAAAACTATTGATGCTGGTTTTAATGGGCATTACAAACACAAGTGCTATACGGAATCAGTCAAAAGTCTAGTTAACATCACAATACTGTAGAGCTGAAGAATCATAAAGCTTAAGAGGAGCCCCCTCTCCCTAGCATGAAATAAAAACCAAACTATAGGACTATCTACTAGGTAGAAGTCATAATTTTTTTAAATGCCACTGAAAAGAGAATAAAACAGCAGAGACAGTGACAAAACAGCAGATGCTTGCGAGTTACTATCACATTGCACACTATTACTAACTATGGACAATAAGTTTCGGCTAGTAGTCTATGAGCACATATTATATCTGCAGTAATACAGCTAAGCATCTATCCAAAGGGTAAACCACTATCTTTAATGTTGGCGCAAAGCAATTGCATTTACGAGGCTGCCTTGCCTAAACCTAGGCTCATAAATATTGGCAGTTCTGCAACCACGTCAACAAAGTGCAAGAAACCTTTGGGTGTTTGAAATACATGTATGTCAACAAAATTTTGGCATTTTTGAGGGGCTTTACATATATGAAAGAATTTTCAGATTATACATTTTATGCTTGATAAGAAGAAGTAATGCCCTTCAACCTCGTCTTCTGGACCCAAACTTTTCCAAGGCAAAAAAAAAAAAAATCCAGCAAGCAATTCTAAAATCCTAGGTTTTCTTCCTATCACTTTTCATCAAAGGGAAAGACTCGGCAATAAATACGTTTAGAGAAGTCAGACAAAGTTTGGAAGAGAAACGCCAATCATATATCAATAAAAAGAAAAGAATAGAAATAATGAAAAACACTACCATGGCCACTTACCTCGTAAGCTAGGTTTTTTGATGGGGGCTATTGCCGTCTTTGTGCCATCGCTTTGAATGTAAACCGGTGAGGAAGGACGAGGACTGTTTTTCTTCTTGACTGGGAGTTGCTTGGGAAAAGCAAACATGGCAAATGATGACGCCATGAGAGCTGCAGCTACGATAAAGAGACCAAGCCACCAGGCACCAATCCATCGTGGATCTTTGCTGGTAAAGATGGGCGTTTCTGAAAACCGTCAAAACATTTACATTAACAGGTTAAAAATATAAACTGAGACTGAGTTCTGGTCCAAAAACAATGTCCTAAAATGCATAAAACACCCTTCCCCAAGGCACCAATAACATTTTTCGATGTTGTCCTGCGGCAAGAAATGCATAAAAACACATTCATGCATTTCTCCATATCTTCAAGTAGTTGAGAAGGATAGAAACAAGATGCGATACTTTTTAGTTTACCACAAC
>JAQGBX010008126.1:0-10787 GCA_034698745.1 Megaphyllum sjaelandicum
GACCAAAAAAGACGTCTTTTTTTGACGTCATTTTTCGCCGACCAAAACAGGACGAACGAGGACGTACAAAAGACGTCATCGTCCGACGTGGTGACCTGTTCTGCACCAACTCATGTGCAGATGACGTCCAGAGGACGTACAGAAAACGAAATAGTTCGTCATTTTGTTACCTGGGTAGCATCCTCGTCTTGCATTCGGTAGACTCAGGTTCGATTACCGGGTCATCTATCATCGATTGTGGTTTTTCATGGTTTTCCACAATTTCTCCAGGCAAATGCTGAGAGAGTTTCTGTATTAAATCGGCCATGACCGTCTTCCTATCCCATCCCAGCGTCCTTAAAATCCCAAATACAGGAAAATTAAATAAAATTGTCAATTTAGGATCAATCCATTTATGTAATAATCCCCCTGCCGCATGGTACTATGTACTATAAAATGTTATTCAGCATTACAAAAGGTCAGCGTTAGCTGGACAGAAATGTTATGTGCTTTGGCGCCTTCGGAGCCGTCTCAAAATTTAGCCACTGATACTGGGTGCCCCATAACCCTTTATTAACAACACTGACCAATTCACAGATTAAGCATTGAAACTGAGTGATATACAAATGGAGAAACTTTTGGAAAATTCAGATGGTCAATCTGGTGTGCACTGGTGTAGGCTACAATGTGAGGAATAAGTCTGTTAAATCGGCACTATTGCAGGCAGCAAGCGCAACAAGACTACAGACTTAAGCCTTATCTTGTTGCGTACACTAGTGCACACAAGAATGAACATCTGAATTCGCAGTTTGATCAGTGCAATACCTTGACCCCATAAGATCTGCTTTACATGAATGTAATTGGAAATGTTGCTATTTCGTACTTCACCCAGTTTCAATGGTTAATCTAAGAATTAGCCCTGCCCCCGAATATTCAAGTACGAGCAATCCTGCATAGCACAGCTGCTGTGAAGGCTAGCAAACATGATTTACAATCAAAAGTTTTTTGGAACGTAAAAATTGATAATATAATGTCCTAAATGCACCCATTAAGCTAATTGCATGATGCCCTAAAACTTTCTAATTAAACGGGTTTTTTCTGTTATGGTTTATAAAATGGTTACGCAATGACCTTAAAATTACATTCCAAGGTCACCAAAAAGCTTTATTTGATAGCGCACACCAATATAACCATAATGCTTCAAACTCAGATTTCTATCTCCAACACAATCTTAAATAATCAAATGAAAATAGACTTAGAAATTACCCTGTATAAGGTAACTTTATATTACAATACACTGCAAATCCATGTTGATAAATACTGTATATTCAGTAAGGCATTTACAAAAGCATTATTCAACACTGCAATATGAAAAATGTATACTAAGCAAGATTATAAAATATGTATTTACTAATACCGTTGTAAAAGAGTCATAGACGTCACTCTTGAGAGATTGCAGAAACACAAGGTTTATTAGATATAAATAACGTGCCACTGTAGCACTGCACAACAACGACAAAAGGAAAACACCCTTAACTTAAGCTAAAGGCATGACGTACCACTACTCTTAACAGAAGAGGAAAAATAATAACTCAATAAGAGGGAATACATGCGAGAAAAAAAAAGCACGAAGAAGGCCCAACGTGAGAACCGTTCGCGACTTTAGTTCCAAGTCCTGAGGAAGAGCGAGATCTCAGAAAAGAAAAAGACCGACTTCCTCGAGGTCCAAAGCTAGACTCCTGTTCCTTGTCCCCCGAATAGGGCCCGTGATCTTCCGACTAGGAAGGTCACATGCTGTCAGGAATTCCCTAGCAGCAAAAATGCAGAGAATGCCAGCGCGAACACTGACACCCCCTCCTAGAGGAAGCCACGCCTGGGCGACTGAAAAGAGAAAAACACGATGAGAACCCAGACGTCCAAAATGATGGGACACAGAGAAAAGATACACAATAAAGAAAAGGGGGAGGAAACGGGGCAAAGCCACGCCGCAGAGCTTACCAAGAGCAGAAGAACAGTTACAGGAGTTCAAGGGCCACAGCACTGGCCCTGGCGTGAACGTTCAGTGGACGCGGATACAAAAGCCAACGCGACGACGCCGAGAACGCTTGCGGCACTGACAAGCAGCCACAGAGCCAGATCCAGAGAAGCCACCACCAGCTAGAGGGTTGATGTCAACATGGCGACGGCAAGGGCAGCCCGGGTAACTGGGCCAAAACGTGCCCCGGACATGAAGGAACGGCTGCTGCATATCATACAGCAGATAGGACGGACTAGCAGGGAGTGCCAAGGGCCAAATATAAGGCCTAGGGGCATGCACAATGGCGCGCCTCATACAATAGATGAACTCCAGAACCCAGGAACGATGACGAGGAGCACCAGCAGGGTGCGTGGCCAGTTGATGAGGGGCAACAGGGGCAACACTATAGGTGCCGCAGGCTTGTTGATGGCCAAACGGCAAAGGGGGCCAACAGAAGCCGACACAGTGTCGGCAGCAGGAGATAAAAAAAAGTAAGAAGGCGGCTGCAACGCCCCTACCGGGCTACTAGCCTAAGAAATCATTATAGTGCGGCCGCTCGGCCTCAGAGAAAGGACACTGGCAACGACAATTTACAGGCATGGGCAGGAGGTATAGGCACCGCAGCCAGCACGGGAAAGTGCAAGGGCGATTGGAGCCGTGCTGAAACGTCTGTAGCCGGATCATGCCAAGAGTCCATGACAAACCATAGGGTGCCCTTAGAGTTTAAAAAGTGCTGAACAGCCGAAGAGCTTATGGGGACTATGAAAGCATGTCCACCAAAACCGGAGGCGATGTATTGGGTCCAGCGGAAAAACACAGGTCCGAAACAATGGGTGACAATGATTCAAGGCGACATGGGGGACTGACGATAGGCCTAACCTGGTCCAGGCCGGACACTAAATCCAATGCCAGAGGAGACACGTCGAGATCGTTAAGTGGATTTGCGGGGCGTCCATTAGCAGCACCATGGTAATAGGTGCGACTAATCGCGAATTTCACTTGTCCACTCAGTGTACACTCTGAGCACCCGAGTGTACACTTAGGTACTCCCAGAGTACCCTGGAGTACACTCGGAGCACCCAAGTGTACACCGAGTGGACAAGTAAAATTTGCCAAAAAATGCGGCAACACGAAAAATCCCAAAGAGAATTAAAGGGCACGATAAAGCACGTGAGCAGCACGGTGAGCGAGAGCAATAGCCGGGCGATGACAACAACAGACAACAGCTTTGTGAAGAAGGTAGCACGTGACTAGATGACGCAGCAGCGACACCACAGGACTAGAGGCGCCCTCCGACAACCAGAAAATAAAGCACTTAAGGTGCGAAGCATAAAAGACCGAAATCGTCGGAGAGCCGCAACAGGTAACGCGTAGCATCAAATTAACAGCAGAAAGGCAGTTAACAATACGGTAGGGGACATGCCAAAGGGCCTCAAATTTGCCCTGGAAAAACCGGGCTGAGGCAAGATTACGCACAAGAACCCAGTCCCTAACATGAAAGCATACAGGGCGACGAAAAGCATTAAACCTGGTCTTCTGGGCGCCCTGCACCGAGCCAAATTCGCCGAGCCTAACGATCGCCATAAGGCGACTTCATCCCCCGAAGGTGCAACCGAGGCAACCGGAAAAGCATTATGTGTTGGGTAGCTGTGTAATTTCGCAAGTTAATTCCAATGCTTAAAGCAGCTGGAACAGAAAAGATGTTGAAAACTCGCAATTTACAATTGCACAGCAACAAAGTTGTATGGAATTGATGGTGACAAAATTTCAGGTAAGATAAAGCAAAATAAATTGCAGCAAATAAATTCCCTGAATTTATTTGGTGACAATAGCTGTTCGTTCTAAAGACTTGCATTGATTCCAAGCAGGATCCCATCAGCAGATCTTGCAAACAATGGGTAGAATTCACTCTCCAGCAGTGAAAGTCAAATCCAGCTGAATCAATGTCCAACAGTCGCCATCTAGATTCCAGGATCGTAATTAAAAATTTGTTGTGGTGAGCGTGGAATAAATCACCAGTTTTTAAGAGAATCCAGAGGATGAAAACTCTCTTAAACTGGTTCTTGAAGTCAGGTTCGAATCCTGATAACCAGTGATCCAGCTCAAGTTTTAAAGTCCTGAATTTTCTCCTGAAATTCCAGTTTTTCAGTTTGCAAAAGAGGAAACAAAACTTTCTGTGGTTCAGAGATAATTTAAAAGCAGAACATTGAAATTCTAACAGGAATTAAACGGTTAAATCTAAACTCCTTTGTCAGGAACAAATTGAAAAGGCCGACATAGAGCATCCATAAGTCAGGCAAACTTAAAACAGAATGGCGGGTAAAAGCTGGAGAAAGTGACCCCAGCACCCACACATGACGTCATTAACGCCTTAAAACAAAAAGCCTATTCAGTGGAGAGAAAAACAGGGTCCTTAACTTTTTCTCCAGCAGGTTTTACCTCCTTGGTTGCTAGGGATGCCATGCCTAAGCACTCCCACTATCTTATCAAGGAGGTTTGCTGGGAAAAAAGAAAGTTGTCAGTGCCCGAGGCGCCATGACTTGCTGAAATGAAAGAGAGAAAACCTCCATCTCCCAGTTTGGGAATGGTTTTACCTCCTTCAGCAGACGTTTTTTAAAGGCAGAGAAAAACCTTCTTCCTGTGAAAACGTCCATCTGCACTACCAAATTATTATTCTTCAGAATTTAGCCAAAAATGTGCTGAAGCATTTCTCAGCGAGTTGGAAAAGCGCCGCTTGTTTTAAGTGGCTAATCATTTAGAATAGTGTTTAATAAAGTGTAAAAAGAGTGCACACAGAACCTTACCTTTATCAGTTGTTAGTCATGAACAGGACTCCTGAGTTTTCCTAGCAGAATAGGTTGAATATCAAAAGAAAAATTCAGCAAAACACATGAAAATTTGAAATTGCTGTTATTACACGAGCAGCTTATATGTGCTCTACGGCTTTAGCATGTCATGTCAAATTACAGTAAAACATATAATAAAATACAGTAGAAACATGTATACAATGCATGAAACAACGATGCAAATATGAAACAATTAGCATAATGTGATAATGGGGCTCAAAATCCATAACAAATGCACCCTCTTGAGTCTCCATGAAGCTTTATGCTTTGTGAGACAAGTCAAAAACCATTTGATTGAATAGAAACAAACGAGAAGCACTTTGAGACTTAGTAAAAATATCCCCAATATTGTCCTTTCAAGGAATGCTCAGTAATTTAAACACCCCCTTCTTCAGCCAATCTTTTATGAAGTTGTGTTTGATCCCTATGTGCTTAGTTCTGTTCGTTTCTGTATCATTTTTAGAAAAATGAATAGCAGCTAACGAGTCAGAATAAACCAGAGGCACATAGTCTGGATCCGACACAGGAGAGAACAGTTCAAACACCCCAGACAACAACACACTTCTTTTAAGCAGTGTACAATCCCTTTAAACTCCGACTCCATTAAGCTTAGGCCACCACGGACTGTTTCTGACAACCCCAGCAAATCGGGGTCTGACCCAAGAAAACGATGAAGCCACTAAAACTCTTGCAGTCATCTCTATCGCTTGCCCATGAAGCGTCAGAGTATGCGGTCAGCACGTCGGAATCACAGGTCGAGAGTTGGATTCGGTAGTCCTTGGTGTTAAGGCTGAATTGCAGCAGCTGCAACAATGATTTAACGTGAGCATAGGAATGATCAACATTATATTGTGATAGCAGAATCACCAAGAATAAAATATCTGGGCAAGTTTTGCTGGCAAGAAAGAGTAAGCCGCCAATGAGCTCTCTGTAAGAGAACTTCTTGTCTCCCTCCTCGCCATCACACAATTTGCTGATTGTAGCCCCAAAATGAATTGGAACTTTAACCATAGTATTTGGTGTAAGTCCGTACTCCAGGGCGATATCTGCAATATAAGCACTCTGGTGCATCCAGATGTTTTTACCCACACGGTCAAAGGACACCCCCAGAAGCTTCTTCACAGGACCGAGAATAGAAATTTTAAACAGTTCAGAAGACAAATTAGTAAAAAATTTCAACACTTTTAAATCAATGGCAATGACTATAATATCGTACATGTATATGAGGAAAACCGCTTGGTCTTTCACAAAAACACACATGTAGCCGTCCATCCTCTTGATCCCTATATGTTCAAGTTCTGCCAGTAAGCGGATGTGCCACTGCCTTCCGCTCTGGTGAAGGCTGTAGAGAGATTTCTTTAATCTCCAGAGAACGTTGTCATGGGCGGTGTCACGGTAACCATAAGGTGGACGTATGAAGGTCTCTTCGTGGAGATCTCCATACAGGTACGCACACTTTACATCAAGGTGGGTGTCCACCCAGCCTCGGCATACCACCAGTAGCAACAGGAACAGGTGCACAACGACTAAGTTGACCACCGGGGAGAAGACCACATCGTAGTCAATTCCAGGAGTTTGCCTAAACCCCTGGACTATAAGTCGAGCTCGATGAATTCTAGTGATCCCTGCATCGTCACATTTGATTTTGTAGACCCATCTGGTCCCCAAAATTTTTCTAGCATCACTCTTGGGCGCGACACCACACTTCTCCATGGTGGCGATTTATTCATCCATTGCCTCGATCCAGTGTTGTTTACCTAGACCAGCCATTGCCTCACTGTATGTCTTCGGTGGGACGACCAAAAACAAAGCAGTAGGTCTGGTGGCGGAAGAAATAGCAGCTCCATTTGAATCTGTAACAGTGGTGATCGCCTGGTCACCAGTACTTTGAGCACTCGGCACAGAGTCAGTGCCCCTGTCGCATCAGAATTGGAGACTGGTTTAAAGTTTAAATCAGTGGCATCGAAAAGCAGGTTCCTCACCTTATGCCATGCTTGCGCTCCCTTAACGTGATACAGGGCCATATGCCATCGGGGTTATGGTATCGAACGTCGCGCCTACCTGCGTAATGTCCAGTTCACCTGACAGTTTCAGACCTGGTCCAGCTATTCGATCCGACAGCTAAGGAGATAGCCTGTTTCTTAGTAGACTCGATGGCTGGTGCAGTTGTGGATGCGTTCGACTGGTTTGTCATGGTTGGAGTTGAGTCATCAGTTGAACTCACCCATGAGTAAAACTCGTCAGGACGTTGACTCTGGTCGTTTGTGACAGTCAGTTCTCTAGAACTGCTCGCTACTGCTTCAACTTAGGATTAAACCTTCACCTCTAGCATGTCGAAAACAGCTGGCTTCACGATTTTGACATGTTTTTTTCTACTACGTGACCAGTTGCTTTGTTGAGAATACAGTAGCCATGCGTCCGCAAGGCGTACCTGACCAGAATTCCTTCCCAGCTTGTTGTGTCAAGTTTACCTTGTCGCTAAATTGCATTCTTGAGGACGAAACATTTGGATCCCAGGACCCTCAAGTGCTTAAATGACGGTATTTTCCCCAAATACAGTTCATGCGGTGGTTTACTATCAATCTTTTTGTTGGAGAATCGGTTCTTCAGGTGAGCTTACGTCACTACCAGCTTATCCCACATGTTACTTGGGAGACTTGTGTCAGTCAGGATGCTTCTGATCCCCTTAATCAGTGATCGGTTGAATCTCACGCGATTCCATTCATTTGTAGAGAATAAACATTTGTGTGTTCATGTTTAATTCTCTTTTGTGCCAGCATTTTCTCCATTCTGTCGGAGCAGAACTCCATCCCATTATCAGTGTGGATGCGTTGAATCTTGAGATGTAGCTGGTTCTCATCCATAGAGATGAACTTAACGATTCTCTCGTAGGCCAAGTCCTTGGACTTGATTAGTAGAGTGAAGCTGAAACCCGAAAAATCATCAATGATTACAAGACATTCCCTGCACCCGCCCTTGGTCATGACCTGGGCAGGTCCCCAAAGATCAATATGTAGAAGCTGCAGAGGCTTCTACATATTGCCATATTGCATAGGCAGCAGCTGTCACAAACTAACCCAGGTTCCAGATGTCCCAAAGTTTCTGTCTCTGTAAGAATGTTTTTATTTAAGGTCAGAATAATAATTTTCACTCAGGTGGCCAAATCTTTTATGCCATAGAATCGTCGCATTTTGGTCCCCAGCACTTGGTTCAGAAGTCGAACTTTTGTTTACTGCCATGATCGCCTTTTTAGAGTCTGGCAGTGCTGCTGAAAAGTGGAAAACTGGGTTGTTAGTTTTTACCACTCGAGCGTCGAGTCGAGAGAGGAGACCTTCCTGAGCTGCAGCACCAATTGCCATGTTGTCCATACAGTAAATTATAATTTGCTGATGCTTGACCATCGACCAATGCCCTTTATTTTCAATCCTGGACATACTCAACAAATTTGGAGAAAACCTGGGTGAAAAAAAACATTAGTTACCAGCAGTTCAGTTTCAACACCTTGGAACGAGACGATCAGCTTAATGTCTCCGTAGCCTTCCACGATGGCCTCACCATCTCCCATAGTGAGTGGGGATGGTTCATGGCGCACAAGTTTCTGAAAGAACCTAGCATCGTTACACACATGATTGGTAGATGCTAAGTCCCCGAACCAGTCGGATTCAGTGGTCAAGTCCCGGTCGCCAACCGCACTGGCCTTGTTCCTGGTCATAAAGGTGGAACCAGATTTGGTTGCCCCCTGTCAACTGGAATCAGATGTTTTTGTGGTCACGTTCGCTTGCCTCTTCTTCTTGTTGCGCCAGTAATCCTTCGACTTTGCCTTGGTCTTGGAAATGACGCCAATCTGCTGCTGCTGTTGCTAAGGATTGGATTTTGGCTGCCTGCAATCTTTGGAGTAGTGCCCGTTCTTACCACAGTTATAGCATACTACCTGCTGGTTGGCTCTGCAATTCGATTTCTTTTCCTGATGACGGCTCGAAACACGCTGGTACTCAGCTATTAACATTTCAGCACTGTGTTTCGTTGTCAGTTCTTCTTGGCTAAGCTGCAATAGACTCACATGAATGGTCTCCTATTCTTTAGGTAATTTGTGTATATATTGGAATGCATGATTATTGCAATTTTAGGCAAAGTTTGCATGATAATTCCAGAATGTCTACACTCTGTGTCCATATCGTCGACTCTGCAGATAAACACAGACATGTCCTCATCTGGTTTGAGGCTTAGCTGCAGAAAAGCTAAACGTAACTGGTACATTCTCTGCATGGTTTTTGATTGATAGATCTCTTGTAATTTTACCCAAATGTCCCAAGCTGCCTTGCACTGTTTAACCAGAGTTCTTATATCTAGACTAACATATAAACATAGTGTAGCCCTTGCTCTTGCCTTGCGATGCACGTGCTCATGTTTTTCACCTCATTAGCAGTCTCCAAAGGTGCAAAATCATCTGCAGTAATAAACTCTGCCAGGCCTCTCTCCTCCAGGAGCAATTCAGCTTTGAACGACCAGTCATTATAATTTTTACTGGTGAGTTTAGTTATGTTGAACGATTTTTCTTCTGCTTGGCTGGACATTTTGAATGTTGAAAGTAGGACCCCAGAAAATAATTAAAAGCTCAAAACTTACAGTTTTCAATAGAATTCGACATCATCATCAGTGCTTGGGCATGGCGTCCCTAGAACCAAGGAGGTAAAACCTGCTGGAGAGAAAGTTAAGGACCACGTTTTTCTCTCCACTGAATATGCTGTTTGTTTTCGGGCGTTAATGACGTCATGTGTGGGTGCTGGAGTCACTTTCTCCAGATTTTACCTGCTATTCTTTTTTTAAGTTGGCCTGACTTATGGGTGCTGCATGTCGGCCTTTTTAATTTGTTTCTGACAAAGAAGTTTAGATTTAACCGTTTAATTCCTGTTAGAATTTCAATGTTCTACTTTTAAATTATCTCTGAACCACAGAAAGATTTGTTTCCTCTTTTGCAAACTGAAAAACTAGAATTTCAGGAGAAAATCTGGGACTTTAAAACTTGAGCTGGATCACTGATTATCAGGATTCGAACCTGACTTCAAGAACCAGTTTAAGAGAGTTGTCATATTCTAAATTCTCTTAAAAACTGGTGAGTTATTCCACGCTTACCACAACGATTTTAACCACGATCCTGAAAGCTGGATGGCGACTTTTGAACATTGATTCAGCTGGATTTGACTTTCACTGCTGGAGAGTGAATGCCACCCATTGTTTGCAAGATCTGCTGATGGGATCCTGCTTGGAATCAATGTAAGTCTTTAGAAAGAACATCTATTGTCACCAAATAAACTTGGCGAATTTATTTGCTGCAATTTATTCTGCTTCATCTTACCTGAAATTTCGTTACCATCAATTCCAAACAACTTTGTTGCTGTGCAATTGTAAATTGCGAGTTTTCAACATCTCGTCATGCTGCTTTAAAAACTGGAATTAACTTGCAAAATTATGGCAAATTTCACTTGTCCAAAAAGAGTACCCGAGTGTACACTTGGGTACTCCGGGGCCACTCCGGGAGTACCCCAGTGTACACTCTGGTACTCCGAGTGTACTCTTTTTGGAAAAGTGAAATTAGCCATTACACAGCTACCCAACAAATGGTAGCAAAGCGTGGCTGCTTAAAAATTCGTCACTTTGGAGGAATTTATCTACCATAAATTCAATGGGAAAATTCGAGAATTGTTCACAAAAATTTTCTACGACTGTTTCTCTGTGCTGGAAGTTTAGCCTGTAAATCTAAGCATTTTTTCCTGTGGATTACAAAGTTGTAAAACAATTTACAACTTCAATCAGCTGAAAACGAACTTGAAAACTGTAATACGTACTCAATAAACCAACTCCTCGACTAAATTGCTTTTTAACAGCGACGTTTCGGCACCATGTGCCTTTATTCAAGCTTCTACAATAAAACAAAAAACATAATG
>JAQGBX010008127.1:0-10787 GCA_034698745.1 Megaphyllum sjaelandicum
TCAAAATTATTCGAAATTATTCAAAATTATTTAAAAATGACACAATTCGAAATTGTGATTTTGGGATCA
Organism: Megaphyllum sjaelandicum; assembly: GCA_034698745.1. Lineage (NCBI taxonomy): Eukaryota > Metazoa > Arthropoda > Diplopoda > Julida > Julidae > Megaphyllum > Megaphyllum sjaelandicum. The sequence goes on from JAQGBX010008127.1 coordinate 70, forward strand.
ATCATGACTAGACTAATTAGTCTGATTTAAATTGTATGATGATCCCCCCTGCCACATGGTACTATGTACTGACTGGAAGGTAAAGAATAGAATAAAATAGTTCATACATCCATGGCACGATGATTATCCACTAAACTAAAACTAAACTAAGCTAGGTCTTAAGTACGGTACCCAAGACGTTTTTAGTTGACAATCGGCCAATATTTTATTTTTCTCTACGTTTCAGGTATCAACAGGAGCTTCATTCTCGCAAAAATTAGTGCAAAAAACTAAGGTGAAATCCATGTTATCACAATTACGAATATTCGTATCAATTTTAACTGAAAGAAGCGTATTTTGAAGGTAATTGCTTCAGATGGTGTTGGATAGAGATGTAAGCCTCTCCAAGCCTTGCTTTATATGTTTCCAATTTCTTTTTTGACTTTCAGCTCTATCAAACACCATCTGAAGCAATTAGATTCAAAATATGCTTCTTCGATTGTTAAAATTCAAATGAATGTTCGTTATTGTGAAAAGATGGATTTCATCTTATTGTTTTTGCACGGATTTTTGCGAGTACGAAGCTCCTGATGAAGAGTTGATGCTCGAAACGTAGAGAAAAATAAAATGTTGGGTGTGTCAACTAAAAAACGTCTCCCACAAAATTGTTACAACTCCAGCCATGTGAAAAAATGAATAACATCTGTTATAAATATTAACCAAATACTAAATGGACCTTAAGCAGTTACTCACGGTGCTACATCACGTTATTTTTTTTATTGAATCAAGAACTAAAAGAATGTGGCTCCAGGTATTTTTTGCCAATGGAAGCTTGATAAAGGCATGCTGACGAAATCTGCATAAGGTCCATTCCGACAATTGAAAAAACAGTTCATCATTTGTAAGGAATTTACTCACAATGTTAGGAGTTTCTTAATTTGCACCCAGAAAGTACTTTTAGTAATTATGGTCGACTCTTTTCATGGCAATTTTGCATTGGCTATAAAAACATCGCTGCTAGAATGTGAGCAACATTTTATTTACTTAACTTGAAGGGTCAATCCCATTTCTTCTTTCAAAGTTGCAGCTTGCAATGTTTGGTGGTGATTCGAACAAGCAACCTGCCTTCGGGTTAGGAAATACAGCCCCTGGCGCACAGCAGTCAGGTTATTATTTTGATTTATTATATTGACACACAATCTTGAGAATCTCGCTGAATCTTAACCGAGGTACACACATTCGTTTCAGGCTTCTCATTCAATTCACCGACTGCAACAGGAACCACTTTTGGCACACCTGCAACCCAGCCGCAAGCCACTGGATTTTCGTTTGGTGGTAACACGGCTTCTTTCGGATCTCCATCCACTTCGCTTTTTGGTAGCAGCACCGTTGGTGCAGCCGGTGGCGCCCCCACCACAGTGGCTCCTTTCGGCAGCGCTACCAACACAGTGGCTCCTTTCGGCAGTGCTACCACCTCTGTGGCTCCTTTTGGAAGTGGCACCCCCAGCATCTTTGGTTCGACTGCACAGAGCTCATCAGGTTTTGGGTTTGCAGGCACAAACCCCCAATCTGCAGTAGGGTTTCCCGCATTTGGAGGCACTGCAGCTGCCCCAGCTGCCAGTACGGCAACCCCAAGTATTGGCTTGGGCTCAACGGCATTTGCAACTCCTTCGGCAACACCAAGTGTTACAGGTTAATTCATAAAGCATGACATTGATCAGTTTTAGAACATCGCACAAAGCTAGGCAAGGTTTGCAAATGGTTGGTGAGTGTTTAATTTTGTTGTTGCATCATAGGGTTTGGAGCTGCATTTGGCCAAAAACCCGCAGCCACATCAGCACCATTCAGTTTTGGTTCTCAGCCTGGATTCGGGGCGACCACCACAGCACCGCAAACCGCGGCCACCACACCCTTGGGCTCGGCTGGATTTGCACCTGGAATGCAGTTCGGGACTGCGAACACGTCGTTCAATCTCGGAGGAACCCCAACCACCACCACAGCAGCAGCAACTTCGGCAACAACCCCGTTCATGGGATTCGGGCAGTCGCTCACATCTTCAGCTCCTAGCACTCAAACCACATCCTTACAGACTGGTAGGAATATTGCGGTGATAATAAAATGGTTAAGGAAAATGGTTTTTAATAACTTTTAAAGAACTTCTCGAATCATTGAAATCATGAAATCATTATTTTAAAGTTTTTATCATTGCAGACACATTCAACAATGAATGTCCAAAAAATCCAGTGTATAGTCCTTTTGTCCCAACAAAATAAAATTACAATTAAATTCATAATTTGAATTACTTTCAAGCCCAATTTTGGTGGTAGACCTTGTCTATCCTAGAGATAACGAAATTAATGATGACCCGAAGGAGAACCTTGCAAAACAGAGTGTTCAAAAATATATTTTCCAAGAAGTTTAGTTATCCAAAATCATTTTCCTTAAATTTCGTATTTAAAGCTACTTGTGACATTCTTTGTAATTACTTGGCTTTGATTGATTTGCACCAACTTGTTTCTACGTTTTAAAGGATCACTTCTTGCACAATCATTGAGCACGCCTGCTGCCACCATCGCTTTTCCAACACCACTGACTTCCTCGACACCAGCTCCCACAGCGCCCCTTTCAGCATTCGGGGCCACTCCAACAGCCACGCCAACTGGTGGAATCACGTTTGGAATGCCTGCAACAACCACAAAACCAACAGGATTTGGAATAACCAGTGCAGCCCCAACCACAAGCCTCACATTTGGTTCCACACTTACAACTACCTCCACCGCAGCGCCAGCCACTGTGGGGACTACTGGACCAACTACCGGTATCATCGCTACTTTACGAAATTGTCAACAGGATCTTTCCATTTGATACTGAAAACTTAAGATTTAGTCTGAACTTCCTGGATAATTCGAATTCGATCGATTTGCATTAAATGAGTCGTTGATCATTTATTTATTTACATATTTTACAAAATTTAAAGCAATTTCTCGTTACAATTTTTTAATTACAATCAAATCCCGATTTGCAAAGACCAAATTTAAGCCAATTTAGAGTCAATTCAGCGAACGCAAATACTGATCCTGGTGTACGAGAAACAGAACAATGATAGAATCGTAAGAGAATACAAACCTTTTAATATCGCTTGCGCATTCAGGGTTCTCTTTTGGAGGCACTCCTGCCAAGACAACAGCGACCGGCTTCTCTCTCGGAACTGTCCCTACTTCAACCGTTGCTACCACCGCTCCACTCTCCTTGGCCGCAACGACAGCTGGCCAGTCTTTGTTGGTCAGCTCAGCTCCCAGCACTACAACCACTCAAGCAGCAGTGCAAGCTGCAACCGCAGCTGTTCCGTACGTATTCTTCTATCTGGCCAGTTTTACCACAAAAAAAACTACTCGTCTTAACCTTTGTTCTTTGCAGACCCGCTCCATCCAACACGCCAGCCCCATTTGCCGGAGCCTCGATCAACTTCCGCAAACTGGAGGAAGACATCAACAAGTGGACGAGTGAGCTGGAGGAGCAGGAGAGAATCTTCCTGACGCAGGCGACACAGGTGAACGCCTGGGACAGGGTGCTGATCGCTAATGGTGAAAAGGTAAGAATTGTTGGTCAGTCTTTAATGGATTTTCGAAAACGTGGTTGCTGAAGCGTGGTTTTCGTTTTACAGATCACTCAACTGAATGATGCTTTAGAACGTGTCAAACTGGACCAAGAACATCTCGACACCGAAGTGGACTTCATTGAAGGCCAGCAGCGCGAGCTGGAAGAACTACTCGCGCCTCTGGAAAAGAGCGTCGAATCTTTGCCCAACCTATCCATCCATCAGCACGCAGATTTGGAACGCGAGCAAACGTAACTACGATTCGGATTGCAGCATCCTCGCTAACCTGAAAAGACCCGAATATTTTACGGAGGTCGTTATTTTCACACGTATTCTGCAGTTTTCAGATGGCCGAAAATATTGATGGACAACTAAGGCAGATGTCCAAGGACCTGAAGGAGATCATCGAGCACATCAACACCACCGCTGGTACCCAAGACACAAACGACCCGGTAAGTCACCCACGTCCACCTACCGGAGATTTTTGCAGGCAGAATCACTTCCAATCTCATACTCATTCTTGGCTCACAGATCTACCAAATAAGCAAAATTCTGAATGCGCATATGGATTCACTGCAATGGATCGACCAGAACTCTGCCCAACTGCAGAAAAAGGTTGAGGAGGTCGGCCAACTGTACGAAATGAGAAGACAAGATCACCAAAGAGGGGTGCAGTTGCCATTTTAATAGAGGAAATTGACCTCTGCCTAGTTTAACAATCTTCGTTCATTAAATACTTCAATAAAAAAATGCACTTTTAAATCAGTTTGTGAAATACTTGGATGTTTCCAATGGTCCGTGGAACACTATTGTCGTTAAAGTTTTCTATCATCAAGTGGTTGGAATTGAACTAACAGTTAAACGCCGAAAAATGCTGCAATCATAAAAATGTTTAATTACAAAACAACGTTTCGTCGCAACATACGTCTTCATCGGGTGTCACTGCGGCAACAAGAATTCATTCCTCCTACTCCCATGACTACTGTTGGGGACATGGGTGTTGGATGAATGAATTCTTGTCGCCGCAGTGACACCTGATGAAGATGTATGTTACGACCAAACGTTGCATTTTGTAAATAAACACTTATGGTTGCGACATTTTACGGCTTTTAATTGTTAGTTAAAAGTTTTCTGGTAATATCCGTTGGCTTTTACGGACAGATCAATTCAATGACTCATGAACTTTTAAATAAATAGGACGTTTCGGTTCTGCTTTAAAATCCAGACACGAGCACAAAGCGTACCCACTTTTGGTGCCCATGCTTTTGAATTTTAGCAGATTTTCTAAACTATTAGTTGCAAAGCACATTTTGATTAGATTACATTATATATGTATATACATTATTTGTAAGTCTAAAGCAACGAATATTAAGCTTCTTTACTACCATAAAGGGTACAGAGATCCGAATGACCATAGAATTCCATGAGCTGCATCTTACAACAAGTTAAGCCCAGAATCGTACCAGAACACCGATCTTTCGTTGACTCAAACAATACAAATTTGAAGGAAAAAAATTGTGGTGAAACATTGGTTCCGAATATAAAAAACATGTGAGACACTATTTGAGATGGACCAGTAGAGTAAGTCTGACGTTTTGCTTGCATACAAAGATCACAAACGTCTGGAGATCCTGAAATTTTTTTTACCATTTTTCAACCAATGGTCTATAGAATAACAAGACAATGTAATTTTCTCTACTGGTTCTCTCTCAGATGACAGGTTAATTTATGAACATTTTTTACACACTTTGACATGTATTTTTCCATCCAAATCACATGTGACATGCGACAGTGCAGACATGAGCCGGAAAACACATGGCGAATTTCACTTGTCCAAAAAGAGTACACTCGGAGTACACGAGTGTACTCTTTTTGACAAGTGAAATTCGCCAACAATCTCTTGATTTTCCTTTTAATGTGACGTACGAGCGAGCGAACTACCTAATACCGACAGTGCTAACAATCGTGACAGACACTTTCGCAACCAGAAAAGTTTGTTTTATTTACAAAAACCCTACGTTTCAACGCGATACACATCTTCTTCAGGTGTCACTGCGGCGATATAGTATACGGTCATCTCTCCTACTTCTATTTGCAAACTTGGTTGGTATGCAATTTTGAGTCAACCATGACATCCGCAGCAAACTATCGACTGCCTACCATTGTTGTTAGTGACAGCTGCAGTGACACGTACGGGGTGTGGCGTACCCGAAGAAGACATGTTGCGTTGAAACGTAGAGTTTTTTTGTGAATTGAACAAATTTTTACGGCGTTTAATTGTTGATGCCGAAACTCGGCAAGAATCCAAAATCACAAAGTTTCCAGAAAAATGAAATGAAAGTGTCCATCAACATATCTAGCATTGCACGTATTGCGAAGTTCAAAATCCGTGGTTTCCTTTCGATTGCTGGCTCGGGCTTGGCAGCATACAAGAACATTGGCACTGATCTTCTGTCGTCCTTAACAAGTGTGGTGCAGTGCTATGCAAGTGCGCTGTAACCACTATTCCATTATGTACAAACACAAATACAAAAGGGGTTAACGGGGTTTCAAGACAAGAAACTGGGAGACGATTCCTCAAACAGTCCCAGTTTCAAAATAAAAAAAAAAGTTACAATGGAAGTTTCACTCATTTTCAGAGCACAATACACGCTGCTGCATTATGTGGACTGCGAAAGTCTGTTCGCTGTTAAATTGGCCTGTCTGAAATTTGGTCTTCAGCTGACTAGAACTGAGAAATTGGGACAAATGAAAAGTTACTGCACGTTGGGATGATAACCTTTCGACATTGACACTCGCATCGTTTTGGTTCTCGTCTTTTTGTAGGCGAGGAATGCGATTATGGCAATGACTGCCAATCCTGCCAAGACTCCGAGCACAATGCCCGCAATCACTGCATCCGATATTCCTAAATTACAAAGAAAAGCAAATTTATGGATCTAAAGGGAGAAAATGTTCAGGTTGCTTTTAAAAAATGACACTGGTCACTGTAGCATTAGCTGTACGTGATACTACTTGTACCGTACATCTGGGGCTGCTTAGTAAATGATCACGCCATTATCAGAATTTAACAAATCATCAAATGACATCATCATCATCACCCGAATTTGTTTGGATGACGCCATCAGAAGAATTCTCCCGAATGACGTCATCAGAAATATTTTACAAATGACGTCACGTCAACCGAAGAACTCATGACTGACGTCATCATGAGAATTTTTATTAATGACGTCAGAAGAAAAAAAATTACCATTGCATGAAGACATCAGAAGAATTCTTATGAATAACATGGCAAATTTTTACGATAGATGTCATCAGGAGAATTTTTATTAATGACGTCAGAATAAATATTTTACCAATGACGTCAACCGATGAATTGTTATGAATGACGTCATCAGGAGAATTTGTATTAATGACGTCAGAAGAAGAAGAAAAAAATTATGATTGAAGGCATCAGAATAATTTTTATGAATGACGTCAGAAGAAAAAAAAAGTACAATTGCATGAAGTCATCAGAAGAACTTTTTTTTGAATGACATCATAACAAATTTAATGAATGACATCATCTTAAAAAATTACGAATAACCACATCATCAGAATTTTTATGAATGTTGTCATCTGAATTTTAGTTGATAACGTTATTCATTATAAATTACCTATTGTTCATACATTTAACCTGGCATTTTATTCCAACATTTAGTCGGGGATTTAATTGTACATTTTGGATATTTAATCGAGAATTTTGTCGAAAATTTTAATAGGACATTTTTAGTACTTAATAGGACATTTTTTTGGGAACATAGATCAGACATCCGAAACTCCGAAACTACTCAACTAATCAAGGGAAATGATCGACGTACGTAGTGCAACGTCAAATCATGAAATCCATAAAATTAGGATATCCGAAAAATTAAATTTGAAGACTGTAAATATCGCCAAATGATTCTTACCAAACGAAAGTTTCTTCTAGTAGACTACATACAATTGTGATTATTTTAACACTTCCAAACATATTTTGCAAATTGCAAGTTTTGTAATTTTGCAAAATATGCTCATTTTGCAAATTGCAAGTATAGTAATTTTGTAAATTATGCACATTTTCCAATAACTTCGACCGAGTTTTCTTTGGACCTTGCCCACGTAGCAAAATGACCAAAAAATGACGTCATTTTTTTTTTCAATTGACGTCATTTTTGAAAAATGACCACAAAATGAAGACATTTTTTGGTCATTTTGCTACGTGGGTGGCCGGTGCAGAATTTGAAAAAGAACTTACTAGGAACGGTTCCGATGACAGCGTAGATGGCCGACATCTTCTTACTCTTGCACAGAAACGAGGTCGAGTTTTTCACAGACGTGGACACGCCCTTGGATGACCAAGCTTTATCCTCCTCATCCCAGAAATAGCAGTCATACGTGAGATTGTCGTGCATCATGCTCTGGTTTGCGGTCAGTCGTAGCACGAATTTATCATCATCGGGGTATTTATCACCTTAAAGAATTTTAAGTTGTTAATTACTATATGGGATTTAAAGAAATTCTTGTTAACTTCGACAAATGCTTACCTGTCACTGGATTCAGCAGCACCACCGCGACGATGTCTGACACGGTGTTATTGGCATCGATTTCGAAAGGCCTGTAGAGATGCGTGGGGTAGAACTGCAGGTTAGAGACAATGCCCCGGCACAAGGATCCATTCTCTCCAAGGCACTTCCAGCTTTCGAACTTCTCTTGCAGGGATTTTCCCAACTCGAGGCCCACCGTTGTGTTGCCACCGTGCAAGTTCACTTGGAAAATGTCGCTGGGTAGACTGAAGCGCATGGCGACCACCGGAGCTCCAGAACTGTCCACGAGTACCGACGTCTGGCCGAGGTGCAAACCGCGAGCCACGATTTTCTGAAAGGAGTCATCAAGCACGACTAATGTTACTTCGAATTCCTTACCTTACTTTTATCATGGAGGAAAAATAACTTATTCAAACCTCTATTGTATCTTCCATATTGCCAACAATTCTTGCAGTCTCCAGGTTGGAAACATTGTACTTGTAAATTTTCTCCAGCATCAGGAAGGCGTCTTGGGCAGCACCGGGGGTCAGAGTCAGGTTGCTATTGTAGAGTTTTGTTATGGCCCTTTCTATAATTTCAAGGAGTAGAAAATCACGCCCCGGCATGGTCTCGACAGGAATGGCCAACAGTAACCTATGAACAGAAATTGGAGTCTCATGACAAGGACAATCAGTTGTTTTCCTGCAGATCAGTGGGTCTACATGAATGTACTTCTTCAGCAATTGAGAACATTTGAATATTATGAATAAATGTTTGTGCAAGAGATACCCACCCGAAAAAATTGCTATAGCACTCGGTGTCGTTGCACTGAACCTCAGCAGTCCTCCTGGCGCAAATCAGAGCTTCTGCCATCTGACTTTCAAACTCAATTTCGTACTTGATTCTGTACAGTGGTTCAATAGCCCATAAGTACAAAGCGTGGCGCCTAAGGCAGGCCAGATAATCCCCTGTAAGAATAAATGAAAATATAACAATTTTCATGAAAAAGTTGAGTAATTTTGATTTTAATTAAACTATAGCAGACAATGCAATTATGCATTTGATCCATTCTTGAAGTAGTTGATGTATAGTAATAAACAGGCGAAACTTTAATTATTTTTAATATTAATGAATATTTCGTCTGGGAATATTTCAAGTCTCGCCTGTTTATGCGGACAATTCGTTTTATCAAAACTGTATCTCTTTTTACAGTAATGTGTGATAGAAAGCATTAAGGGTCCCCCAGATATTTCATTTTCAACTTCCCTGACTTTTTTAGGTTTATAATGTGGAAAATCCACAATTTCGCAAAATCGAAACAGGACAATATAGTGTAAAATTTACTAATAACAATTTTGAAACTTTTTCAAAATTATCATGGAAAAATGTTGAAAATTTTACAATGTTGTCTTCGAAAAATGAAGAAAGTTTTGCAAATTTGTACTCGGGAAATAATGAAAATTTGTGCTTGGAAAAGGTTGGAAATCTTACAAATTTGTGGTCGAAAAACGTTAAAAAGTTTACATTTGTACAGTGTACTTGGAAATCGTGGAAAATTTGCAAATCTGTACTCGGAAAACGAAGAATTTTGAAATTTTGTCCTCATAAACTGTTGCAAATTATACTTGAAAATTTTAAAAAGTTTGCAAATAGGCCCTGAGCTAATTTGATAAAAGCATTATTTTTTTTGATCGTGACAACATAACTACGTTATAGAATAAATTAAGATAAAGTACTTTTTGCGGAGATAAATTTGTTAAAAAAATCAGATTTTTTTAAATTAAGTATTAGATTTTCTAAAAAAAATATAAGGGAAGATAAGTTATGTAAACTATCCATGCATGTTTGTAAAATTACCGCAATGGTGTAACAACGTGTTTTTCAACGTGTGTTTCAACATTTTCCAACAATTTTCAATGTGTACATTTTCAACCGAATTGCAGCACATTTGGAATTTTAGAACATAAATAAGTGTTGCATAATTTCATTTCTTGATTTGGTAATATATACCAGATTTGGATAAACTAATGTCGCGGATACAGAAACAGAAATTTGTGCTCATGCATGCAACAAATAAATCACATTAAAATTTTATCAAATGATATTACATGTATTTTAATTATTCACAGCTTCAAGTTTACGAATTGCCTAGGAATTGTGGATGCAAGTTTTCTCAATTTGAACCTGAGCCTTAAATTTCATTCCCACACCGGCCTGTTCATACTTAATGTCTTTTTCATTATCAAAATTAAAATTGATTTAATTTTACCGGGTAATTTTTATAACCAGTTCCATGTTTTTCTATTTGGATTGTGTTGGAGGTAAAAATCTGAGTTTGTGGTATTATGGTAAGATAGGTGGGCGCTTTCAAGTGAGCGTACTTCCGGTGACCTTGGACCTCAAGGTCATTGCGTTAATATCTTCTAAACCGTAATAATTACAGCAAAATGTTCAATTAGAAAGTTGTAGGGTATCGTGAAGTAATGGCGAATTCGACTCACCCAAAAAGTGTACACCGGTTGTAGCTACAAGGTGAGGCATAAGTCTGTAAAGTCTTCTTGCGCCTGCTGCCTGCAATAGTGCCGATTTAACAGACT